>JBAMJV010006548.1:57500-118208 GCA_037951105.1 Echinarachnius parma
AAATGGCTGATATAGATGGTCAAGCACGACAGGCCATCGTAGACATGGACATCGGGTGGCCGAATGGACTGACCCACGATGCAGAAGGTCATTAAAGCTTTTATCGTCTGCAATATTAACTCTTCATTTTGCTTCATAATACATAGCCTAAAATCATTGTACTACTGTGCCACCGGGGTAACCTCGCGAGTCATAAGGACCGCTAGTCATAAAAACCGCTATTCATAATGTGTAACTTCCTATACGTGAAGGACCGATATTCATGAAACGCAAAAGGGGTCACTATTCATAAAGGCATGAGGACCGTTATTTATAAGGACCGCTATTCATAATATGAGATTAGGGTCGCTATTCATAATTCACATTGAGGGTCATTACTCATAAGGACCGCTATTAATAATACAAAATCGGGATGCTATTCAAAAACATGAAGAAGGGGCGCTATTCATAATTAGGGCGTGGGAATCATAATGCAAACACGATATCGACCCCTCCCCCCCCCCCCCCCCCTATCAGTCCGACCACACTACGCCTCTCAGCAAAATGGCGTAGCATGCTCGGACGGGTTTTGTTTGGGGGTCACGTAAAAAATCGGGGCAAATTTAATGGATCATTATTTTAATAAGGATCATTGTATAGCGACATCATAATAATATTTGTTTTATAAATATCGACCCTCTTTTCGTACTGAGGCCCTCGTTCCATATTATAATGAACATCAACCCCATTCTCATATCATGAATATTATAAATAGCGACCCATATGAATAGCGGCCCCGATTTTGGATTATGAATAAAGGTCCTTATAAACAATGACCCTCATGAATAATGACACTTTATATATTATGAAAAGCGGTCCTTAGCGAGCGGACCCCGTGCCACTTCACCAGTCCGACGCGCGCGTTTTTTAATTTTTTATTTAAACGCAAGCCTAGCCATTTTCCTCAAATACTCGTGAAAGCGCGCTGGTAAGCCAATACTAGCTCGCGTGTGTTGATTTAAACCAACGACTATAGAATTAAGCGTCTTTGTTAACACGCAAGCATAGCCACTTTCTCAAAAAAATCGTGGTTTCACACACCATGATGACTCTAAGTGTGATGTATCTACGCCTAAATAACTCTCCTAGTCTATTCGTCGTGATCGGAGTCCGCATCGAGATCGGCTACTAACTAATGGTCACCCTTGTCCTTGGACTTGCCTTTGATAGTTCGAATGTCGCAGAGGCGCAGAATTTGATGCATAACATACAGCAGCGGCGCTAGTCTTGCTTAACGGCCATCGATATACGCATATATTTTTTATATCGATGTTACCGGCGCGCTTTCACGAATATTTGAGGAAAATTGCTATGTTTACGCGTAAATAAAAACAAAAATTCGCGTCCGGCGCATATTCATACATCTCCACTAGCCATTGGCGTAGATCTGTCAGTGATACAAAATTCATTCCCCCCCCCACTCAATCCGGGATAAAAGGTATTAATGCTAGCTTAGTTTTCAAGCTAGTTCTTTTTGGACTATAAGCAGGACCAGGTAACAAATGGTCACCGACTGTGGTTAAATAAGATAGATTTAGCTACCAACTAAGTTTACCCTATAGCTAGCATTCGTTATACCAACCTCTACAATCCAAAGTTGACATAGGGTGAAACTTATAGCAGCGTGACTAGTGGATATTCAAGAATATAATGGGTCCTTAATGCTATTTATGTGGAAGGAGTGTTTTGCCAAATGACATAGCTCATATGTTAATGTTTCGTCTCGATCTTATGTTATGATTGGCATGATTGGGTCTTCTGACAGTTTTGATGTATATTAAACAAGCTTAAAATGTAAAAACAAATTCCTGATTCCTATCACAATTGTATAATTCATGTGTTTTATAATTTGCTATTTGTGACCCTACACCACAAAACGACCAATAAGTCGGGAAAACTGATTTTGCTGATTTTCACAAAACATTAAAATAGAAGTCAATACCTTTAAAATGGTATATCATTCGTCATCTTTGGACTAAGCAAACCCTCTCAAAATGAACACCAAAGATTTTGAATATGTCTAAAGCATTTTTAAAATAAGGGAGAAACGGGCCATTTAAAAGACCAGTTTCCATTAAAGCGCTGTAATAAGATCACATTTATTGGATGAAAAAATAATATTTAAACATGATTTCCGACGCTCAAAATGTTACAGAAGCTAAATTAAGATATGCTCATTCAGGAAATACTAAAATCCTAAATCTCAAATTTTGAATTTTTAAAAACTATTTTAGCTAATAAAAGATAAACTACCACAGCGACATAACGGTCGTTTTGTGGTGTAAGGTCACATTTGTCGTTTTATATCATTCAGAGAGTCGCATATATTGGTGTGACGCACTCTACCGAAGGATCGAGGCTTCGGATATTTACGGCGGGAATCGAACCATCATGGTCATCCTCGACGGAGTCGATAAACCATTCGCGCTAGTTCGGTACCGCCAGACCATTTTGTGGACCGACCGGCTTTTCCGTGGGATAGGCGTTTTCGACGGAAATATAACGGAACACCATATCGATGCATTCGTTTCGCCAGCTGACATTGTGGTGTATGATGGTGGTATGAACAAAACCTTATTGATTGATCGATTGTATTTCGTTTCTTTTTATAAAACATGTCATTGATGATGGTGTAGAGTGACATGGGGGGTGACACTACATAAAATATTCGCGGATATGGACAAAACGCACCCCTGCAAGTCAAGGGGCTTACTGTATAAGCCCCTTGCAATTGTATACAGTATTTCAAGTAGGTGAAGAATCAATACTGATATGCTAGACTAGAAAGCTATCAAAATGCAGACAATTAGTGACATGTATAATTATAATTTGTCTTTACTGTAATACATATCTAAAAAGAAGACATACCTCTTGGCAGAAAATTAAAATCCAGGGTTGAAATCCAAAAAGAATAGAGGAAAAACGATCCCAACTTCTTGCTTATGAGTTGCACTACCTACAGCCATCTGTACACTGTTCACACACACAAACACACACACACACACACACACACACACACACACACACACCATGTACATAGATCAATACAGTATGCATAGCGCCCTCTTTTGACCACTTTAAGATACTGTACAGTGATGGCACTACAGTAGATTAGTAGAGAAATAACTTGAATTATGTGTGAAAAGTGGACCAAAACTGAAAATGAAACCACCTATGGATAAAGTGATTATTTATGTATGGATTTACATCTATGAGGGTGAGGAAAGATTACATATTTATCTTGTATTCTATTTTTTATTTTTACTTGTCTGCATCATTCACAATGCATACTTTTGCTTCCCCCGAATACAATTAAATCATGGCTTATTTATAACTCGATACCAGGGATTTTTAAAAAGGGTGTTTATTAAAACATGATAAGTCAGATGTCAGATGGCAAGTCCAAGTTCCTTCCTATAGCTGTTAAAACGCGGTGTAAAAATGGTTATTGAATCTTTTGATACAAATTTAGGTGTAGCATGATAAGTAGCATGATAAGTGTAGCAAGCGCTGTTGAAACGTGTTAAATCACGTGATAGTTTCGACCGAAAAATTACCGCGTCAAAACCTCATTTGTCCCTCCCCAAATTAAGCGAACAAAAAAGTTGTGAGATAACCCAATGACCCCCGGTTCCAATCATACACTCGCCGCTTTTACATCTTGTTTTGTATTTTGCTATTTCAACAACGGGATTGTTGAAATTTATTCTAAACAACAGTTGTAGAACAAATTAAAACAACCGTTGTGTAAACTTTTTAAACAACTGGGGTTGTTGAATGTTGAATGTTTTCAACAACAGTTGAATACTTGAATGGTTCAAATGTTTAACAGCGGTTGTTGAACAATTTCAACAAGTTGTTGAATTTGTTTACACAGCGTTTTAACAGTGTATGCACCACATTGCAAAAGCTCCCTAATCAGTACCGTGCATGGGCGAACACCCACCTCCCATCAAACCACCCCCTATCTATGCACTTTCGGTCGCATCGTTTCTTCGGGGATCGGCCTATACTAACTTTCGTGTTTATACTTGATGTTTTAAAACCAAATATTACATTTAGTTTGCTTAATAAAAGTGATTCAATCGGATTTGTGATGTAACGGGTTGATTCTTATTTTAACTGGGAATAAGGATAAAGGATAATCCATTGTAATAATGGAAAAGGCACGGAGTCCAAGACTACGATGCAAATTGTTTTCTCGCATCATTTACATTATTCACCACTTTGAATGTTGTACTTTCACCAACGTGATGTACCCTTGTGGTTTATGGAATGATTTACTGAACTTTAAAATGCCGGCAAATAACTCGCACTATCTTGAACATCAACTCAACAGATATCGATGAATGTTCATCTAACCCTTGTCATAATGGAGCGAACTGTACCGATGGGATCAATGAATATGCGTGTACTTGTGCTGATGGTTTCGAAGGAATGGATTGCGAGATAGGTAGGTGACTATTTTAATGCCACCACTCCGCAAATTTTCAAATCGTAGGATGGCAACTGAATGACGCAAAAAGTATATCATGTATATATATTAAAAATGGATCAGTTCTGGAAGACTATAAGTTGATAACTTTAGGTTAGGCTCAGGGTTGGAGATAGTTTTTAGGTTATGAGAACAGTTAGACCCAAGCTGGTTTCGACAGTTCACGTGGTCTAGTGATATACATTGGGTTCTCGTGAAGGTGTATTCGATTACACCTTTGGACCTTTTTTTTGTCGAGCTAGTTTCAAACCTGTTGTATCTTTGTATTTAAGTCGCATTGACAATTCAATCTAAATTGGTTTAGATACCATCCTACGATGTACACATTTGCCAAAGGGTGGGGAGGCATGCAGTTATGCTTTGGGGTCTTCAGGCCCATATAGAGTAACTGTACTCTATGTCCGATCGTCAGTACGTCTCCTAGGGAACTCACATGATTTTAAAGACAATACAAACTTTGTTTGAACAAAATCGGTTCAGAAGCAGTTGAAATATTAGTAAATATTCCGTTAGAATAAATATTGGGCTTCCAAAATTAATTCGGAAATACTTTTGAATCCTTCAAATCGTCGCAAATATACTAAAGTGGCTTTTGAACTGTTTGTAAATGATCGTTCTATTATAAACGTATGCTTACAAAACATCCCATTGACAATATTCGATAAGAGATTATTGAAACTTTTAGATGTCTAGATGGCGCACTATTGCGTTAACGACTGTTTAAAAAATGGGAAAACGGCCTTTTACTCCAGCATTGTATATTGTTTTTCTACGATTAAAGTATTTCTACCACTTTACAGGTGCGGCCTTTTACCAAGTTTGCATGTTTTTTGTTTTATATCTGCATTTCTTTGAATTAACAATTTAGTGTATTGAAGATTGTATGTTAACAAAATAAATGAAGATATAAAATCAACTTGTGTTATCACAGCAATGAATTGTAGCAATAAATACTATGAGAGGAATATGTATAGCTAATATAAGATTTCTCGGTCAATTTCGTAAGTTGGCCACACGAGTTCTTTTTGTGTGTATTCAGTTTCGCCGATTTTGTCACCGCAGCGGTATTTTGCAGTTTAAATTCGTTATTTAGCATTTGAATTCATATAACGATCATTCGAAAACATTTTGTTTGCATTCGGTGTTTCTATTTCGTAAAATTACGTAATACCGTCTTCCGTGAAGTCCAAATAGCGTGTTTTTTTAAATTGAATGCTAAATGTGGTAAATCACTTTAACAAAGAGCTAAATAATATGAACAAAATGCTATTTTGAACCACAATTGCGAGCCTTCAGCGGCTAAATTTCGTGAAATTGAATAACACGCTTATCAAAACGAATGAGAAGCTTACGAAATTGGCCGATAGATCCTATATTACTAAATGGAACGAAAAACAGGCTGCGACCGTAAGCATGCAGTGCTTGAAATGATACCTGCCTTGCAGTTATCGTGGTAAGAAAGGAAGGAGAAATTCCCACCCCATCCCTTTAAATTACATTACATTCAGCATTTTCTTGTATGATACTTAAATAAACTTTTTGGCTGGCTTATGTTACGTCAAATTCACTTTAATAAACTCATCATGAAACATAAAAAAGTGATCTTTTTATTAAATACGGTGAAGGCACATCATATGCGTTCTGTCTCAAATTGGCTGCGATTCTCAAGGATATGAGTATTACCTGTATCAATATTTTCATGACTATAGGCCACACAAAGGATAACTTTTAGTTGCCATTATCGTTATCATAAGTGCAAATGTGCTGCAGTAGGCACCAGTATACCAACAAAATGTATAATTTATTTATATACAAAATTATCACAAATAACCCTACAATAAAGTTGAATAAATGTAATACCTCACCAGCATGATGCGATATTTCTGACATTGCACTTTTCATTCAAATTGGTGTAGGTTTGCCTGCAGTTCAGGTCAAAGATGTAAAATTCAACATCAACGTCTCACAACCGGAGGATCTGTCGAACCCGAACTCAGCATCTTACATTAATGCAAGTTATTACATCAAGAACATTGTGAGTTAAGATCGTATCTTTGGGTACATATATTTTTAATCCACTTATACTGTCCAGCCGTATATTCTAAATGTCGTTCCTGGTAGGGTTACAACCAGGGACAGTATATGAATACTCTTATGTAATCATTATAATTGCGAATCGATATGATTTGATGGAGATGGGAGAAAGAATGTATCTACAAATGTTTGTGGGAAGGCACTGATATTATATTAAAATCCTTCGGTATTCGTGTATATATGTGTGAATGTATAACTAGCCTAGTTCAAAATGGCGACCCGCTGTGTAGTATCGCCAAACCTGACCATCTTTAACCCCTCTTTTCTTGCAGATTCAGAACGGGCTTCAGAAGATCCATGAACTATCCGGCTTGTCACCCACCGTCGTCCCTTCAAATCTTCGACCGGGAAGCGTGATCGTCGATCTCGACATATTCTATGTCGCCGGGGAGAACACGTCGTCGTTATATATTCTAGACCTCATAACGTCATCTCTCCAATCGCTGGCTGCCTCACTGGGTAGCCTGCTCGACTTATCCCGAAGCTCCTTTACATCCACATGTAAGACATCTCGTTTCAGTGGTGTTGCGTGGTCGGACTGATTAGGGGGAGCAGGAACACGAATTATGGGGGGGGGGGGGGGGGGAGGGGAATTATATAAATTTCTTTTTTTCTTAAGAACTTACCCCGTATGTTTACTTAATTCGTTATTGTTAAATTCAATTTTTAGGGAACACGTGTCTCCCAAGCCACGGTTCGTTTGTAGAAGTGTTCATAAAATAATGCTTGTTTCTTTGTTCCTATTCACATTCACCTATTTTTATTTCGTCCTTTTTTCATTAATTTCCCATTTATTCATGTTTCTGGCTGTCGTTCGTCTTTGTTTGATATGCCTTGGTTTGTAAAATGATTGGATTTTAGCAGTTTAGAAACTTCAACATGTACAAAGTCGTTATGCGACAAAATCATTGTGCGCACATTGAAAGCGTCTTGATTGCTCGAAGCCCTAATGGGTTGAGTCAAGGGGCAGCCTCGTTGGGGGCCTAAATCGGGATCCAGGGGGCGGAGCCCCCGGAAGCTTTTCGAAAGCGAGAGGGAAACAATGAAAGAGTATAAGTGGTTAAAAGGCCTTATTACAGTGGCCTATGGGTCAGCCCCGAAAGTTTGTTGATATTAGCACTTATGAAATCAAAGATGTTTCTTTATAAGGGTATCCCCAGTAGAGGGTCCAGGGGGCAGAGCCTCCGGGGATTTAGTTTTTTTTCTTAGCAATTCCGTACTCTTTGTTTACAACCAAATGACACATAATTTAGACATGCATTTTCTCGACTAGAATATACATGTACATGATCACCACAGCTCCGCCTATCCAAATTCAAAATTAATTTTTGTTATGACATTCCAATTCGATCTCCGTTCAGCGCTTGCGGACACAATTTAAAGATAGACATACTTATTGAGTTTCCTTCATGTGCGTTTGAGAAATTGCATTGCAAACCACATTTCGAAATTTGAGTTTACCGCAACTGAATGAAGCGTGCAATGGGAATTAAATCATAATCTCGATGAGAAACTATTTGCAGTAAAAAAAACCCCCAGCTATTTTGAGGTTAATTGCGGATAATAATGCTTTTCCCCCCTCATTGGCATGATATTTTGCGACCTTAGTTCTTAATTTTCGGAAATTTGGGGGGGGGGGGGGGGGGGGTGGAACACAGTTTTGATTCTTTGAGTATTGTGACTTGAGTCGTCCATGACGCTCATAGTGTTAATTATACTGAGCTATCATTACTGTTATAGCGATTTGTTATAAAGCCGAGTGGAATTCGACATTTGGACTAGTCTCCTTCAAGAATGGCGTATTGAACTCGTGGACCAACTCGACAATGAAGTGCCCTTTACACACCACGAAAGGTGAGTTGACTATTAACAACCCACGGGTATGTGCATGTAGTCCAATTGACATTTTGTTATACGCGACCTGCGACCTGCGACCTGCGACCTGCGACCTGTTACCACAAGCCTATGCCAAGCACTTGCATCTGTCGACCCAGCTGTAAATAGGAACCTTATTCAATTTACAGAAAATATGGCGAAGAGAGGGTAAACTCAGAGGGCTGTTTTTATTATTATTGCTTGCTGGTAATCATTCAATAATAACAACTAATATTGTTAATGTATATTATTTTTATCGATATTATTATAGGTATTATTATTATTAGTTGTAGTAGGAGTATTAGGCTACTAGTTATAAGTCTTTATCATATTTAAAACAAATAATAAAACAAACAGAAATATATTATTAGTAGTATTAGTAATATTATTATTATTATTATTATTATTATTATTATTATTATTATAATAATTATTATTATTATTGCCAATTCGGTTTTCATGTATAACATATAGTTATCTATAATAACAAACATATTAAATTACTCATTAGAATGAAGAAAAACGGTGTCCTCACGAATTGAAGTTTATGATTTGCCTTTCAATGTACGCGCCAATGGCACACTTAAGCCCTCTGCAGACAGAGCCGACTAGACCCTATCCGACTGGTTTCAATTAGGCTAGAGGTGGACCCGATCGGTCGGATCCGATTCATCGTGTTAAGCCCGGCGCAGACAGAGACGACCCGACCCGATCCGACTGGGTTTCAGCCTGATTAACTCAGTATGCGTTGCCTGAGGACTCCGGCTTTGCCAGTCAGGAGCCAGTCGGAGGTCATTTGAGGCCGACATGTTAAATCAGCTCCAACTGAGCGAAACTGACTCTAGCCTGACTGAAAACCAGTCGGATCGGGTCGAGTCGGCTCTGTCTGCGCCGGGCTTTAAGCTTGAGGTGGACTCGATCGGTCGAATCCGATTCATCGTTTTGAATCGGCCCCAACTGGCATCCGACTGTCTCTCGACTGGCAAAATGTGTGTCGTGAGGCACCGTAAACTGAGCCGATCTGAATGAAAACCAGTCGAATCGGGTCGAGTCGGCTCTGTCTGCAGAGGGCTTTACATGACCAAGGGCTCTCACTGCTCCATCCAATCGCCCGTACGGACCCTTGGACCCCTTTGAAAAACAGCTTGTGGCACTGCTGACAAGAGCAATCCATCCCATGAGTGAAGAATACATTTAAAAAAAAGAAACAAAGGCATAGGATAGGTTAGGAAGAGTGAACCTTCAACTATCACTTCATTCCCTCTTTCCTATAGCTGACCAGCCAGTTGCCCGTGCCCAGTGTGTCGGCGACAGAATCAGCCAGGCCAGCTGGATACCTCGGGACAACTGCGGTCCTTTTAGGAACGTTACAGAACTACTCGAAGACCTGGAGCAGGTGAACTTTCAAATTTGTGAAGATGTTTACCTTGACAATTTGTATTTTTTTGATTTTTGATAACCGTCTTCCGCGATTCTTCCATTTATTTTTAAAATGAAGGTTCTCAGTTCTAAACTAGAACAGAAATACAATAGGCGTAGTTGAACTTACTTCGTCTATATAAAATGTATTGTTTAAAGGGCTAAGAAAAAACATGAGTTTCACTTATTATTTGAACTACAACGGTCAAGAATTCTGAAAGTCATGACTCTTTAACCGACGTAAAATGAATATCCAACCCGAGGACCCAATTATTATTAAAATTTACCGATCGCAATTAATACTTTAGAACGTAAAGAGGAATCTTAATTACAAAGCCCCCCCCCCCCCCCCCCCCCCACCCCAGTTCGATATTGTTTTTTATTTGCTACATGCCATTTAATCTAACTGGCCGAAACTACTCAAACTAGAAATATCTATCAAATTGTTGTGACATTGTATGTATTCTTGTTCACTTTTTCACAAACAAAGGTTTCAATTTCGGACAGCGATGTAGAAGAAGTGACAAACCAAGTTGCAATAGTTTTGTTTCTTTTGTTGTAACTATTTCTATTTAATTTCTGCGTTTGTTTGTTTTTTCTTCAAAACAATACGCTAATTATATTTGTACGTAACCTTTCCAAGTACATGTATTTACAATAAATAGACCAGTACAAAATATTGTGCAAACTAAAAATATGTGTCCATTATAAGTAATATAGAAATTACGTGAACCGATACCGCCATCATGAGCTGCAAGCTTGAGATCGATGGCGATCTTATGGGGAAAATTAGCGACTCAATTGTTGTGCTCTTATAAGGTATACATGTACGCCTATCATAGATCAGATGGAAGCAGTGCAAGTGCTTTTTGCACGTGGGATAACAATTACAACAAATATGAGACGATTTGTAGTAAGTAAAGGATGTGTGGTATGTATATACAAGACAACGCTTTAAATGAATAACGGTTCAGGCATGGTTTTATTACTTTTGGTAAATTATTCCTTCCAACCATTCATGACTTTTTGCACATGTCAACAAAGCTATTGATTGGAGCTTCAGGAAATCAAAAGTAGAAGTAATAGTGTTAAAAACAGCAATGGAAAGCCATAGTACTACATGGCAATTTAACCAGTTTAATCTTAATTATAATTAAAAAGGTTTTTTGTTTTAAATCAAATTATAATAAGTTGCACTTCAATTGTGCTCCTTTTCCCTTAATAATAAAAAGGAAACGAAATAGAGAACATATAATAAAGATCAACCTTGTAAATCAACATACACGAAATTGTTGGTATTAATCTGTTTTACCACATAAAAAGGGGAGGTAAATAAAAAGACAATTTAAAATGAATATAAAATAATCATATTATCCAATTGTCAATTTCATCTCTCTTTTACCTGTATTTGACTTTCCTTCTTACTTCCAAATAAATCTCATAATTATAATGAAAAAAAAATATTAAAACCTACAATATAGTTCAATATGAATAAGTTTTCTTCCATTTTTAACAAAGCAATGAAAATGGTTCTATATTATAGAGTCAGATCGACTGTGTCATTAAATGTTTGATCATTGTTTCCTCTTGCAATTATTGTGTTTAATACAAATGTGTGCTTCAATAATTCGCAAATTGACGAAGATTAATATTTGCAATATCCAAAGTCATCGTTACATTCAGTAAATAATATCCACGTCATCATACGGTTTAGCCTCCGTAAATAATCGTTTATTCCTTACCGTCTTTTATAATCTGCGACTTATTGTCTTGAGTCTTGAGTCAAATGTGTTTTTGTTTTCATTGTTTCTAACTTTCTATCATCTGAATTTGTTTGCCATAATGTGTGTATGACTATTCAGTGGTTACTGCCTTCTTGGTAATACAAATAAAATACTAAGCACAAATTGATACTTGCGATGATCTTTGTTATCTGTCCTTTTTCGTCATATATAATTTCAAATGTCGTTGTTCCCCTTTCCTTCAACTGTAGTTTACAGGGTACACGATGAAGATAACTTCGTATAACATCTCCATTGTCGGCAATACTGTCAATTATATTGTCAGTCAGAATTCAGGTGATCATGAGGTTAGTATGGTTCGTATTTGGCCTACCATTCAATGGTTGTTAGTTTGATTATTTGTTTTGTTTTGTTTAATTGCTTGGTTGTTTCGGGTTTTGTTTGTTTGTACGTACATATACGACGTACCTTTGGGTAAAAATAAGAAGGAAATGACAACTGAATATAATTCCAAAAACCACGACGGTAACCAATATCCATTACCGAGTGTACAGTTAATCTGAATAGTAAGTTGGTTGTCTGGTTGGTCGGTTGATTGATATGTCGACCGATTTGTTTGTTTGTTTTGTTTGGTTGGTTGGTTACCTTGTTGGTGGGTTTATTTTGTTGGTGGGTTTATTTTGTTAATGGTTGGTTTGTTTGTTTGTTTGTTGGTTTGTTTGTTGGTTGGTTTGTTGGTTGGTTTGTTTGTTTGTTGGTTTGTTGGTTTGTTGGTTGGTTGGTTGGTTGGTTGGTTGGTTGGTTGGTTGGTTGGTTGGTTGGTTGGTTGGTTGATCGGTTGGTTACCTTGTTGTTGGTTGATTGGTGGGTTGATTGGTTGGTTACCTTGTTGGTTGGAGGGATGGGTGGTTGATGGGATGTTTAGTTAGTAGGTTAGTAAGTAGATTAAGTAAGTTAGTGTTTTTTTATAACTTGAACTTCAACAGTATCCGTATATCAATAATTATGTACTTTAGTTAACGTGGAACTAATTCATTATACAGAAACGAACACTGTATTAAGCTTTCAATTTCAATCGGTGCTCTTGTAACTCCTTAATCTGTATCCTTTCCCTTGTGTATCTTTCACAGGTGACGAGATCTGTAACTCATATCGTCAGCAACATCGCTATGGTTGACCAAAGTGAACTCGATACTGCGCAGGATAATGACGGTTCCGTCTCCGGCATCGTGCAGGCCTTCGAGAGTCAACTCGAGAACGTCGATGTAGAAGAAGGGGAGCCTCTTAGCATAACCGAAGAAAGCGTTGTTGTTCAGGTATGGATATTATAACTGATATACTTATTAACGATCATAACGGTCATGTATTTGAAATGGGTTATGACTTTGTATTTCCATACAGCTGTCACATTTTCTTTGATGTTATCCTTACAGGACGTATACTGTACATACTTTACAAAAAAACAAAACTGTGCATGAAAAATTAGATGAAAAGTTGTAAAGTAAACAGTCAATAATCGAATTTGCACTCAAATGATAAAAAACGACACGAATATACAGACAATCTTGAAATGACCGATCTATAATAATTCTACATACTTCTAAATTCCCAGTGATTTTTATTTTGCCTAAGTCTAATACAGATTCTGCTACGATCGGGGGCCTTATATTGGCTCTCTAGTTGGGTTCTGGTAAGGAGAGTACAGTTTTGGTGAAACTGAATTTTAGTAACCAGAACCTACATCATTACATTACAAACTAATAGTTATAACTAGAAAGGAACACAAAATTCCAAATGACGTAGTAAAGATCTTTTTTTTTTCAATGGTATTTATTTTCTTCATTCAAACAATAACAAAATAATCAATACATACAATAATCAGCAAATTAACATAATGTACAGCAATATAAATTAACTTTTACATCAAATAAATATTATGACCATTTAAATGATTACAAAATAATTGATAATACAGATCAACATGAATGAAGAAAGCATAATGTATATTAAAAATAAGAAAGGGGGACAATCATTTCCTCCCCCCCCCCAAAAAAAAAAACACAAACAAAAAAACATACAAGCACTTACATACACACATACACACGCGAGCACCGACACACACACATACATACCTATACAAGTGCTTACATACATACACACGCGTGCACACACCCATCCACAGAAAACATGCCTACATCTTGTGAGAATCTCGACCATTGTATCAACCATGTTCATTTCATTGCTTTTATTTGCCTTCCCTTTTTTATAATGCACGAAGCTATTCTAAATTGTCCCACTTTCTAAAATGATAGGTTAGTGTCCCTCGGTCCCCAGCTAATTTTTTCTCCTCCTTTCTATTTTCTAATAATCTTTTTTAATCTCCACAGGAGTTGGTAGTTTATTTGTATTTTTACTTGCTATAAATATCATATATTTTATCAAAATTATTATATGATTTAATAACTGTTCCTTCCCTATATTTAACTCAACTATCCCTACATGGATACCTTTCCAATTTATATTAGTAATTTCTACTAAATTTAGTAAATTCCCATACTCTTTCCAAATCGGTTTTACTTTCTCACAAAGAAAAAATTAATGCTCGTAAGTTTCTTCATATTTACCACAAAAACAACATAAATTACTATTAACCATTTTAAATGTATATAAATGTAGTCTAGTATATATAATATTATAAAGCATTTTAAATTGAAATTCTCGAAGCTTAGTATTCAAAGTGCAATTTCTAAGTCTTACAAATATTGATTGTATGTCTTTCCCATTAATATTATAAATCTGCTCTAAATTTCGTTCTGCATATGATTTTTCTGCTCTTTTATTTAGCAAAAATGCATATATAATTTTTGAAGTAATTTGATCTAACAAATATACCCTTTCAAAAATTAAAAAGTCCATATCTAATTCCCTATCTATATTTGAGGGCTTGGTACGAACAGTCACGTCACGTTCACGTTAACGTCACGTGAACGGTTCTGTACCTTTTGTGAAACAGGTCACCCAAATCTACGAAGTGTAGGGTAAAGTGACCCAACAATTTGTCGTTTTCCATGCCGGTAAAACTCGAAGTGTCGCGTTAACCAAATCGTGACGTGAGCGTTTAATCAAGATTTTTTAAATTGCAAACGCTTGTTACTAAGACTAGACATACACGCACAAAGAGATTTAAAAATGTCGACGAAAATGCCGATACCCCCTTATCAAATCTTTTCAATCATTATGTTTATAATATGTACGTGCATAATTCAGAGTAATCTGAGACGATACTATGCAGTTCTGTCATTTAGGTAATGTACAACCATACCACTTGCATTATTTGTCTTGTTATTGGAGTATTTCTAAATACGTGTCGTGCGTGGATTTTGGCAAATGTTGATTTCCAGCTGAATTGCTACACGCAGCGGACAATTCAGTTCGCATACGCCTGAAGTTCCCGTGCTCGACGTCTGAGCGTACTGGCCCTTAACGGTGTTGTATGTGCATGCCTGTGAAAGTGAGTGAGTGAGTTGCAGTGATCAATGAGTTTAAAAGTAATAAAACAATGATTTGATTAATAGTGTTTATTTATGGTTATTGAATCGAGTCAATCTATCAATTAATCAGTCAATCATTATAATGAAACAATCACACCAACCAATCAATATTAAATAAATCAATTAATGTATTTGACATTCGAACTAGCTACTTGTAGGCAGTGGCGTACCCAGGATTTTCTGTCAGACAAATTGAAGTAAGCGGGGGGAGTGTGGGTAGGGGGTGTCCGTAGAAAATGACCGCAGCCGAGGACGAGACCAGGACCGGTCACAAATTTCGAGGCCGAGACCAAGACATTTCTTGAATTATGTAAGGGGGTGGGGATGGGGGTAGGGGGTGTCCATCCCCCTGCCCCCAGGCCTGTGTACGCCTATAATTGGTATTTACAGTACTAGGTAGGACGGGTTCGTTCACGATTAAATTTACCGAGAATTAGTCTCTTCTCAACGACAATTTACATTAATTTGTTTTACGCAAGCGCCAATTTACGTGAGCTTTCATGAATTGCATATAGTATATCTACAAACTGTTGGGTCACGTAACCCAACACTTCGTAGATTTGGGTGACCTGTTTCACAAAAGGTACAGAACCTTCACGTGACGTGACGTGAACGTGACGTGACTGTTCGTACCAAGCCATATTTGAGTGAGTATTTTTATTTAAAAATTGTTTCCATGAAGGAGGAATGCCAAGAAAAATACGTTGTATTTTAGTTATTTCTAAATTATTTAAACCCTTTCTTTGAAATTCCTCATTTGCTTTAATATTGCCTTCTCCATCAACAATATGATGCAACTTATAAACATTTTTTAAAAATAGTTGTTCATCAAAAGGAACATGACCATCAATAAAAACAAATCTATTATTATAAATAATCTCATTCCTCTTAGATGTATCTTTTTTTAACAAAAATGTTTTCGTGGCCATCCAAACGTCTAACATATCTCTATAAAATGCTGGTAATACTAATTCAGATATGCCTACGGTTGCATTATTATACAATATCAAACTTCCTCCAACATCTTTAGTTAAATAATTAAAATACACTTTCCACCCCAGTTTTGCATCCCCCGTTAAGAGTCGCTTTACCCACATAATCCTTTGCACTAAAACAAATAAATGAAAGTCAGTCAGTCTAAGGCCACCTTTACAATAATCCAAGAACATAACATTTCGTTTAATCTTATCTTTTCCTTTCCACAAAAAGTCAAAAAACAATTTATCCAAATCTTGAAAAACCCAATTCGGTACTGGTGTCAGCGCCGATACATAAATAAATTTTGACAAAATAAACGTTTTTATCAATTGAATTTCCCCATTAAAGGGAGAGATCCACTTTTGCAAGCCAAAATTTAAAATTTGCGAGGTTATCGTCTTATATGAAAGGAAATGTCATTTAATAGCATGCCTGAAAAAAAATAGGGCTTGAAATCTCTTTTTCGTGGAGTTATAGACCTAAAACTGAATAAACTGAGGGACGTCGGTTAATTAGGCACATACGTATTTTCGGCCGGTGAGTAAGTTCGTACATAGATTTCACGGAGTGCCAGATCGGTATGCATGACCCCTACGTGACCCGCGCTAGCTACGTGACCCACGCATAAGTACTAATGTGTGAGCGTTTACCAAGCAAAATACCCAAACATCGCTTAAACTGACTACATGTAATTATATATTCTTTCTTTTTGAGATCTTTTTCCGTGACATACGTTAACAAATGTCGGCTTCACAATACCTTTACGAGAATTAGTACTATATTATTGTAATATTATGCTAAATCAGTTGAACTCCTTTATTGACCGATATATAGTTTAAATGGAGGACGCATTCGTTTTTCATTCGTAGAATCCAAATTAGAGGGCTGTTCGCTCCGATTTTGTTTTGCGTCTTACATTGATCCCCATCCGTCAACTGAAAGCTGTTCAGACGTTTTGTAAAAGTGGACCTGTCCCTTTAAAGTTAGGTCTCTTTGTTTCCACCAAGACAACAACTTTTTTTTATTCTAGTCACAATTTCCTTGTAATTTGTTCTTTCCTGAACTTCAACATCTAAAGAAAATTAAATACCCAGAATCTTAACTATTTGTACTATTTTACCAAAAGGAAGAATAATACTTTCCTTTTGAGAAGGGCATAACAATAATATAATTTTTTTTTCTTTATTAATTTTCAATCCAGAATTTCTAGCAAAATTTTCAAACAATTTCGCTACCTTTTTAAATGATTTGGAATCCCGAATAAAGAGAGTCATATCGTCTGCATAAAGAATTTGTTTTACTTGTACGTTATCAAACGTAAATCCTTGAATTTCTGGGTCTTTATATATTGAACGGGCTAAAATTTCAATACAAAGTATAAACAAATATGGGGACAAGGGGTCCCCCTGTTTAACACCTCTCTTAATATCAAAGTATCCAGTAGATGCGCCCCCATTAAAAACACGACTTTGAGCATTATTATATATAGTTTCTACCCATCTACAGAATGACGGTCCAAAGCCAAATGAAATAAAAACCTTATGCAAAAAATTATATGAAACGGAATCAAATGCTTTTTCAAAATCAATTATCATCATATATCCAGGTATTTTATTGACTGATGTATGATGAATTATATCATCTATCATTCTTATCGCTTCACCAATGTTTCGGCCTTTCAAATATCCCACCTGATCGACAGAAATTATTTCATTTAAAACCCTTTTTAATCCTTATCGAAAGCACTTTAGTCAAAATGTGATAGTCCACATTTAATAAAGATATTGGTCTATAATTTTTAATATATAAGGGATCTTTTCCTTCTTTATGAATCAAACTAATAACCGCCTGCTTTTGTGATGAAGTAGGTTCCTTCTTTTCAAAAGCTAAGTTCAAAGAATCCACTACTAAATTTCCTATAAGTGGCCAGAACAGTATATAAAATTCAACACTTAAACCATCATTCCCCGGAGATTTATTAGATGCCATTTCTTTCATGGCTGCAATACATTCTCCGTTTGTAATTTTACCTTCACATAATGTACCTTCACATAATGTACCCAGCAATCATGTTATCATTCAAAAATAGCCGTTAAAAACGTAAGAGAGCGCTCTCTAAACACTCATCGGTTTCAACCATTTTGAATAAAATATTGTGCATGTGATGTTTTATTGAAATAGTGATTAGATAGAGAAATAACCAACAACTATTAACATACCTATTTTGTAACTTTTTGAAAAGAGGAAGCATTGTTTTGAATTTGTTAACGACTGGTTCAAAATTCTCTAATAAACCTGGGGCCCCAGCTTTATTACAAATTGTTATATTTATGGATATTTCAGCCGTTTCTGAACCGATTTTGATCAAATCAAGTTTATTCTGTCATTAAAGTATTATGCTCTTTCAAATTGTACACTCAGTTTTGCATTATCTCACGAACAAATTATGTGTAGCGCCCTCTGTACCAAAACTCAACTATCCCTTTAAGTTAAGTATTACGTTCATTTTCCACTGTTTTTCAGGTGCGAAGCGTGCCCTCTTCAGATCTCGGCGACCAGGGGCTCGTCTTCTCCGTAAGAGGTAATTCGGCATCGAACCTTTCTCGCAGCAACATCACCGTCGGCATGATAAGTGACGACGAGGATAATGAAGACGAGAATCCTGGATTGATAGCCCAGGTACGTATCTAGTAAAGAATATTATTATTTTTTTTTATTAGTGATAGGCTTAGTGCTTACAATGAGATTCCGAGTGTAGTCAGTATGTTTAATGAGAGTAATCTATGCGTTTTAAAGAGAGTTCTCCTTGTTAGTTTGAAATAAGCCTACATTTTGTTTGTTCACACACTTACAAATATATTGTTATTTCACTAATGTTCCACTACTAACATGACTAATAACATATCAAAGACCATTACATGTACTCACATAATAGGTCTAATCGTTTTATCAAAGGGTGCGTTTGTCTTGATAATGAACCTTAGTTAAAGGAACTAAAGCATACAACGTATCTGGCACTTATACCATAGTTGGTGACTTGTAAGCTAGGTCTGCAAAAAAAAAAATCCATGAAAATAATCACAGTAGTGATTTTAGGCTAGTTTCTGAGGCCAAATCTCACTTAGCAGCCAGTTTACGCCCCGCCCACATTTAGGGTAAAACATCGGCAGCGTGATTGACACAAGTTAAAGAGGCGTCGTGTATATACAGAGACTATGTATGGGGCGAAGTTCTTCAGTTAACGTCACACCAATAGAGGGCAGCGTAATCGATTTTGGCGATTTAAATGGGGCATTCCCAGGACAATTATATTATTAACTAATTTACCGACAAATTGATTGATTTCATGGGAAAAGACTGCCCAATTCTTTTTCGTGAGGATAAATAACATATAGAGAGTCTTATTGTGAAAATTCCTTTAATATAAAAGAATCTGTTTTGGTGTATCATACAAAAATGATTTTGAACTGTTCATCACAAAACCAACATTTTCGGCTATCATCTACAGTTTGTGTCATCATTGTAACCCGACTTGGGCAAAAACACATAATACCATGAAAATCAAAACATAATTTCACTGCTGTATCCGCTAATCCTGGCAAATATATTTCTCTGCTAATATAGGTCAAAATTCCTCCAGAGATCGCAGATATTTTCTCGCCACCAACATCCGGGTCACCATCAGAAGGCAATGGGACGGTTGATACCAACATCAGGGTGATCATGAACGTGTATGCGATATCGTCTCTTTTCATCTCGCGTTCGGTGCGTAACTTCAGCCAGACGAACGCCGAGGTGAACCGCACGGCGAACACTCCCGTCATAGGCCTTAGCTTCGGTGGTCGAGTGGTGGAGAACCTCACGCGGCCAATCACCCTCACATTCACTGCGCTGGAGGTACATACAACAAGTTGTTATTACTACCGTAAAATGTTTTAATTGAAGTAAACCTTAGGGAAACAAGAAACGTTCCCACTGTACAGACAGGTGACTTCTGTACATTATGATAATTATTTGGTATTTGCCTATTCAGTCATGTTTTCATATATTGTGATGACCTTGAATGCGTGTATATCCTTCGTTCCATTGTCCAAACTACAGCCTGGCTATACTAATCCGACGTGTGTTTTCTGGGATTTTTCCACCAACGACTGGTCTTCGCGCGGTTGCAATCTGACCTCAAATACCACGGCCGAACCGGACAACGAAAACAGCGGGCAACCCTCAAGAGAGACGTACACGTGCTCGTGCAATCATGCCACCAACTTTGCTGTGCTTATGGTATGATGTAATTATCAAATCAAAATACGACATTATACTTCATAGCAAAATATCATTTAGTAGGCGTACATAATACAATTCATATTGTTAATACTTTCACTAAGGACCTTTGGTTGTTCATAAACTCGTACATTATTATTTGTTTGCATTCTATTTTACTTTTATCATTAAACTGAATTAGAAAATTCACAATTTGGTTGGGGGAAAAATAACACATTAAAAGTCAACAACGATTTCAGATGATACACTGTAATCAAACATTTTCAGTGAACATAACATAAAGACAACATTATAATTCTAAATTCTGTGCTTAGTTTTTATAACACGATCATGTTTTGCTTAATAATTGCTTTTTATTAATAATGATTAATACTATTTTTACACCGCTTTCGTGACATTATCATTTTTGTGTAGGATATCTACCAATCGCCCTCACCGTTTGCATACAGTGTGCTGAGCTACATCGGGTGCGCAATATCCATAGTGTGTCTGGTCATCACACTCGCCACTTATCTGTGGAACAGGTATATGATGTATGAAAGATATCATGTGTCACAGGTTGCTCCATTAAGGCAGGGTTTAGCACATTAAATTATATAGCATTCGTGTCTCCTATGTTAAAATGTTAAAGAACCATTTTGTGGTACATTGACTTTAAGTTACTTAAACACGATGTTTGCTTATTATTTGTTTAGATAATGTGTAAAAATGTGGACAAATACTAATGAATAAATTAATAAATATGACATCTACCACATTAACTAATACTATGTCAACTATGCATGGGCTAAACAGAACTGTAGCGTTTCAAATGCAGTGGAATGCTAGGTTCATATTTTAATGGTAACCAAAGAAGGCCTTTTGCGATTTTCGTTATACTCAAATTGATGATGAATAATTATGTCATTGTACCACGAAATGAATGATCTAGATCGTTGGCATGCAAGGTAGGTTTATACTTTGGGGGCATAATTGGACGGATGCGAAAATGTGATGTAATTCATCCCTTTCATCTGCAATAAATGAATTTAATGAGAAGATTAATTTGGATTTTAATAGCATTCATGATCAATCTACCTTAAGACCAACTAATGATATTAGTAATCAATTTAGTCTACCTATTTCATATGAATGCTCGAAGTTTGAATAAAAATTGTCTTTCTTTTGAAATATTAATGGACTCTATTAATAATTTTCCCTTTTCGGCCATTGGCATCACATAAACTTGGTTTAATTTGTCTAATTATGAAATGATACGTAAAGATCGCAAGAATGGTAGAGGAGGAGGTGTTGCCATGTACATACATAATATATTTACATTTAAAATTCGGACTGACATAGAAATAGAAGGTTCTGAAAGTTTATTTATAGAAGTTAATATGAGTAAAAATAAAAATATGATAATAGGAACCATTTATAGGCCACCAACTAGCGATGTAGATTGATTGACGTTTATAAATCAAATAGATTCCGTTTTGAATAAGATATCGCATGAAATAAACACATATATTTAATGGGTGATTATAATTTAGACTTAATTAATAAAACAAACAATAATATACTGAAATTTTATAATACTATGTTATCATATTCTTGTTATCCCCATATTTCCAAACCTACTAGAATTGATAGTGCAACAATAAGTGAAACATTAATTGATAATATATTCTCAAATGTCATACATGCAGAACATTTAAATGGTATTCTGTACTCAGACATATCAGATCATCTACCCATTGTTATTATATCATTAGTGAGAAAATAACTAGGAAAAATACTTTTGTTAAAAAGAGGAAAGAAACACAACAAACTATTGATTCTTTAATTTTTGATTTGTCCAAAGAACAATGGCGCGAGATATTCTCTGTTGAAGAAGCTAATTTGTCATATCAAAACCTTTTGCATAAACTCTCTTTTTATATAGATAAGAATATGCCATTTATTAAAAAAAGGGATAATATAAGTATAAAACAGCCATGGATTACTCAGGGGTTAATGCAATCAATTTTAACTCGTAATCGTTTGTATAAAATATCATTGCGTAAACCAACTACTCAGAATAAAAATAGATATAAGCATTATAGAAATAGATTAACGACTTTAATTCGTGTATCACGTAAACGGTATTATTCAAATAAAATAGAATCTAATCAAGGGAATGTAAAGGTATTATGGCTAACTATTAATGATCTTTTAAAAAGTAAAAAGAAAGTATGCTCTGATGTAATAGTTGAAAATGGTAATGAAATCACGGACTCGCATTCAATTGCTACTGCTTTCAATAATTTCTTTGTTAATATAGGTCCACGTTTAGCCTCAACAATACACTCAAATGATAACTTTAAGGACTATTTATTTGATGGCAATGAAAATTCATTATTTTTTATTCCAGTTAATGAAAATGAAATATTAGATATAGTTCGATCTTTTTAAGATGAGTGGTTATGGTCCTGTGGTTATGATGGAATAAGTGCGTATTTATTCAAAAAGATTATTCATTGTTTGGTCTCTCCCCTAGTTCATATTTGTAATTTATCACTTTCTACAGGCATTTCCCCGGACTCTCTAAAGATAGCCAAAGTGATTCCTATTTATAAAAAAGATGATTCAACACAAATAAAAAATTATCGCTATTGACGGTCATTTCCAGGATTTTAGAAAAAATTGTTTATAAACGACTTTATTCTTTTTTACAAGAAAATAATACTCTTATTTGCAATCAGTTTGGATTTCGAAAAGGGTTTTCTACTGATTATGCTTTGATACAATCTTGTAACAAAATAATTCAAACACTTAATAATAAGGAATATATAATTGGGGTATTTATGGATTTGTCAAAAGCGTTTGATACCATGAATCATTAAATGTTGTTACAAAAACTTACTCATTATGGTATACGAGGCACAGCCTTAACATGGTTTAAGAATTATTTAGATAATCGAAAGCAATTCGTTTAATTTCAGTCGGTAAATTCCCCTAACTTAAATGTGTTATGTGGTGTTCCACAAGGATCAATTTTAGGGCCCCTTCTTTTTCTCATTTATATTAATGACATAGTAAAATCATCACCACTTTTGACTTATGTACTTTTCGCAGATGACACTAATATATTTTATTCTCATAAATGTTTGAATACTCTTATTTATCATCATCATCAAGTTCAGGTGGCGCTGTAAAGCGCTGCTGTGGTCTTCACGAGAGCACGCCATGCAACTCTGTCTTCTGCCAAGTGTGTTGCACCCTTCATTCCTTCCCCGGACACTCTCTTGATATCGTCAGTCCACGATGTAGGTGGACGACCTCTGCCACGTTTTCCTTCAATTGCGCCTTGCAGTATTCTTTTCTCAATTCCTTCAGTTCTCCTAACGATGTGCCCGAAGTACTTTAGTTTTCGTTCCATAATTCCCCTTCTGATAATTAAGTCTGTACCAATCTTGTTGAGAATCCATACATTTTTCTTTCTATCTTGCCAAGACACCTGTAAAAGCCTTCTGTAGCACCACATCTCAAAAGCGTCAACTCTTTTTCTGTCGTTCTTTGTCATGGCCCAAGACTCGCATCCATATGTAGCAATGGAGAATGCAGTTGCACGAAGAAGTCGAACCTTCAGATCGAGTGACAGGCCTCGGCTTCTCCAGATATGAGACATGCTCTGCACAGTTGATCTGGCTATTGCCAGTCTTCTCCTTATCTCTGTGGTGCTTCCTCCTTTGTTATTTATTATGGAACCTAAGTAGTCAAACTGACTGACTACTTCAATCGTCTTTCCATCTATGGTGAAATCGTTGTTGTTGCTGTCTTTGTCGACTACCATTATTTTAGTCTTTTTAGTGTTCAATAGAATATCTTTCTCTCCACTCGCCTTTTTAATACGGTTCAATAGGTCAATGAGCTCCTCTCTACTGCTGCAAACTAGAGTAGTGTCATCCGCATACCTCAGGTTTGTGATCTTTGTACCCCCGAATTTCACTCCTCCGTTGAAACCTTCCAGTGCCTCTCTCATAATGTCCTCAGAATATATATTAAAAAGGTTTGGAGATAATATACAGCCCTGACGTACACCTCTGCCTATTTCAAACCACTCAGTATCCCCACTACTGGTCCTCACTGTAGATTCTTGGTCGTGGTAAAGATTCTTGATCAGTCCTACTATGTGACTTGGGAATCCCATCTTTGTCATTGTATCCCACAGTTGATGGTGGCTTACACAGTCGAATGCCTTACTGTAATCTATGAAGCACATATAAAGCGGGTGTTTGAGTTCGCTGCATTTCTCGATTACATTTCTGATGTTAACAATCTGATCTCTTGTCCCCATGCATTCACGGAACCCTGCCTGCTCTTCTGAGATCTCTTCCTTCAGCTTGACTTTCATTCTCCTGCTAATGACCTTCAGAAGTACTTTACTTGCATGACAAATCAAGCTTATTGTCCGATGATTTGAACATTCTTTCAGATCCCCCTTCTTTGGTAATGTTATGAATACAGCTCTACACCAGTCTTTAGGCCATTCTTTCTCCTTCCAGATATTGCAGCAAAGACGCCAGATCAAATCAATCCCTTCTTCACCGGTAGCCTTCCACATCTCAGAAGTCAAGTTATCTAAACCAGGAGACTTGCCATCCTTCAGTTGTTCCAGTGCTATCTCTACTTCTGATCTTAGTGGAGGGGGCTCCATTTCATCTCTTTCCTCCCATCGTGTGTCATCTTCATTTTCCTGTGCCGCAAACAGCTTTCTACTGTACTGCATCCATCTGTTCTTTATGTCCTCACTATTTGTCAGTGTTTTGCCATTTTCGTCATTAATCACATCCAATCTTGGGGTCCTTTTCTTTGTGATTTCTTTCACAATAGCAAATGCTACCTTGGAGTTGTTCTTATGACGTTCTAGGTCTTCACACTTTCCCTCTATGTAGTTCCTTTTGTCCTCCTTTACACTACTTGTGACTTCTTTATTGAGTCTCGTCCATTCCCCTCTATTGTGTTTTGCCTTTGCCCTCTTCCTCTCGTCTGATAGCTCAAAAGTCTGATTTGAGATCCATGGTTGTTTCTGTTTTCTTTTCCTTGGGATGTGATTCTTTGCTGCATTCTCAACTGTTTCTTTCATGTCTTCCCACAACTCATTTGGTGTTTGTTCCGTTTCATCCATTCTCAGCAACATCTCAAACTTGTTCTTGACTTCCACTGAAAACTGAGCAGGAATACGATCAACATCGTACCTATTATTTATAGTCTCAATAATTAATTAGTTAAAGTCTCAACATGGTTTAAATGCAATAAATTGTCCCTTAATTTAGATAAAACATGTTTTATACATTTTTCTGCTTCCCAAACTCACTTTGATCAGGTTATAAATATTGTTATTGATGATATTTCTATAGTTGAAAGGAAATCGACTAAATTCTTAGGTATAACTCTGGATTCAAAGCTTACTTGGAATGATCATGTAAATACTATTACAACATCAATTTCAAGGGCAGTTTACATTATATAATGCATTAGTGTTACCTTATTTTACATACTGCAATGTTGTTTGGGGGAATTGTAGTATAACCAAGATTAATATGATTTTTCTCTTGCAAAAAGGAGCACTCAGGATTTGTACTCATTCTAATTACTTAGCTCCTACAAATCCGTTATTTTATATATTAAACATTTTAAAAGTGAGTGATTTGCACGTATATCAAACAGCAATTTGTATGTTTAAATACACACAAAATTCACTTCCTCTTTTTCATGAGGTATTTATTCCTAATTCCCATGTTCATTCATACCCAACGCGTAATTGTACTGATTTCCACTTACACAATCCTAAAACTCTGTTAGCGCATAAGTCCATAAGATATCATGGTCCAGACATTTGGAATGCACTCCCTGGTCATATTAAACAATGTACATCTCTCTATTTATTTAAAGCTACACTAAAAAACACATTATTTCACAATACAACGTATAAAGATAAAAATAAAAACGTTCTTTGTAAAATTTTAGAAACTAAAGTAAATTTTGGTCTGACGTTTATATAGTAATGATGATGATCCAACATTTGGCGCATGAGGACACTTGCACTTGCACACACACGCACCACTCGCACACTTGTTTTTGTTTAATTTCTCTCTTATCTCTGTTATGAACGTATAATTATTAGCCTTATAAAGATGAGATTCATATGCTAATTCTATAATTATTTATATTGAATCCAACTGTCTATATTCATATTTAATTGAAATATATATCATTTGAGTATCATGGCCCCCCTCTTTGTGTTACTTAGCCAATATTTCACAACTCATTGTATTTTAGCTCGGTTGACCGTCTGCTCAAGCTTTTGCCTATAACGGCGACCTTCTGCTTTCATTCTTTATACACGCAATGGCCCAACGTATACTCTTACTCATGTATAAGTAGTTTTGTTTTATATTTTGTATATTGTTTGCATACCTTATGTTCTATATTATTATCCATATTTGTTGTAACTGATTTGTTAGATTGCAGAAAATAAAGTCTTTGAAATGAAAATATTTTTTTTATGAGAACTACGAAATAGCATGCTACGTGTACTAAGTATATAGTTTGTTCATGTATACTGAACAAAATACAGATCCAGCCCGCTCACCAGGGCGCTGTAACATAAAGATTCATGATTGAATACTGTACGATCAATCAATTGGTTGTACGATTAATCATGAATATTTTGTTGTTATGGGACCAAGCTCGTTATACCAGGCATTGCCAGACAGACGCTGTCTCTACGTCCCGCTATTGTGATCGGGTTAGACGCGATAATGTGGAGATTGCATCTCATTCAGTCTTCATGTACAACTTCATGAATATTTATTTAGCTTTTTTTATACCCTTATTTTCTAAATGAAGTAAACTGCGGAGTCGCCAGACCCATCAGATTTTCATCTGCTTGTGCATCACACTGCTCTGTCTCTACGCAACGTATTTCGTCATGGTCGGGGTAGACACGATGATGGGCAAAGCCGAGGTCGTGCCTGGCGCATGTGGGCTGCTGGCGGCGCTCGTTCACTACTTCGTTCTGTCTTCCATTGCCTGGATGGGCGTCGAGGGAGTGAATACGTACCTCCTTCTCGTCCGCGTCTTCAATTCCTACGTCCCGAACTTCATGGTCAAGGCGGCACTGGCTGCTTGGGGTGAGTTTACCAACACTGGTTGCAGGGTTGCGAGATTTAAATCGCCATGATTGCTTTAATATCAAATTAAATAAAGTTAACTTGTCACTCTGACTGTGTGATTAAAGAAATTAAGATGATGAAATATGAAGGGATTAGTTATGCTCTATCATATATCATTATTAGTATTGTTGTACATCTTTTGCTCCTAGGTATTCCCGCCTTAATCACCATCCTAACCGGAGCTATCGCCAACAAGAACTACGCAAACGAAGACATGTAAGTACTAATAGATATACATTTTACTAATTATCTGAGTAAATGTTAGTGCATTGTTCTCTTTCCTCTTTATAATTATGCTGTGGAAGTTCAGGATCTGCGCTTAACATGTCGTTTGTGTGCCTTATTTGCAGCATAATATGCGTTGCTTAACTTGTTCAAATTGTACTTTTCGATTGGAAGTTGCCATTATCCTGTAAGAACATATTGTATAATATGTATATACCTCTTATTTCAATGATCTAATACATAAAAATAGCTGCGGATACTTGTATAGCGCATGTTCAATCTCTCGACGCCCACGGCTCTTGAGGCATTCATGCCAATCAATATATTGCTCATGTGTTCAGATGTTTCCTGAAGTTCTGGCCGCAGATCGGCGGTCTCCTGATCCCAGTGGCCATCATCCTCCTCATCAACGCAATCATCTTCGTGCTCGTCGTCCGTCGGCTGGTCATGTCGGCCAGGGTGAGCGGGAAAGTAATGAGCGACAAGGATGCCGAGCGACGGGAGACAGTTGAACGCATCCAGAACGCCGTCACCATCTTGGTTCTGCTCGGTCTGACCTGGATCAGTGGTTACCTCCTTCTCATCAGGGAGATCAGTCTGGTATGTATCGGAGGGTACGAGTGAGATGGGCGTTACGTTGATTTTTAGCTAACTTGAGTCAAGCAAACCATCTTGTATGTCACATTTGGGATCATTCATCACAATAAAGATATCTACGTTTGATTTTTTTCTCAGATCGCACAAGCGCTGTTCATCGTCTTCAACTCCTTCCAGGGGCTCTTCATCTTTCTGCTGTACTGCGTGCGTAAGCCCATCATCCGCAAGCAGTGGGGGCTGCGCTGCGCCGCTTGCGGGGACGGAGAGGACAGCCGATCGAGTCCGAGCAGGCCCGGGGTCCCGGGGTCCAATGTGGCCGCCACTACCAGGATCGTTGATATGAATAGGCATTACAGTCCCAGCGACACCTTCACAACATCCCAGACGGGTGTATCGACGTCTGAGACCTTTGCCAACCCCACATTTGACGGCTTATCGGAACTGTCGTTTGCAAAAGAATAACCGATCTAGTCCGAGCAGGCCAGGGGACCCGGGGTCCAATGCGGCCGCCATCATCAGGATCATTGATATGAATAGGCATTACAGTCCCAGCGACACCTTCACATCATCCTAGACGGATGGATCAACGTCTGATACCTTTGACAACCCCACATATGACGGCCTATCTGCAATGTTGCTAGCAGATGACAACTACCCCTGAGTGCTTGATAAAGCAAGAGATTGCCCTCGTTTCCTTATCGGCCATAAAGTACAGAATTGTGACGTCACTGCTATTTATCGCTATTGGTAATGGTTCTACACAGTGTCAGGCAAGCCAACAATGTATGTCCTAGCGGTTGCTAAGAAGGCAATCGTCCAGCTCCAACCCTTTTTCTATGAATATTTTACACGTTAAAAGGCATACCATAGTGCTCTTGGATTCCCTCAATAAATTGTTACTACGAAAATACATTGATATCTTACTATATGATAGTGTTATGATAGTTTAATGAACTATCATGTTCCTGCAGACATTGGGTTAGTTATACCACACGGGCACGCATAAATCAAGTTGTGCACATTTTGTTTACCATGTTATTTTTCTACATCGTATATTATAATTTGTTCATTCCCTTTTATTTTATTTGTATAAGGAGTCATTATTTTATTTATCAAGATTCTAGATCAGTTAAAAATAGAAAGTTGTGATTCATATCGAATAATATGCCAGTTTGTTGTTTAGGTGATACATTGGGTAACTGGGGATAGAGAAAGATGTACGGTATCCATGTAAACAAGACAATACAATCTCATTATTTTGTCATTTGGAATAGATGGAATAGATGAAATTGATACAAAATGAAAAAATTATCTTATTTGTTGTGACTTAGCTTTATTATCACCATTTCAGTTTAATGATACCATATTTTTAGTTTTTAGTATTTTTTGTACACAGATTCTGTTTAAGTGTACCAACATTTAAAAGTAGTGTTGAATTTTGGTTATTATCAAATTATCTGGCGTGTTATTGTATATCTTTTTGTACGTATATCTTGTTAAAACATTAATTTATAACAAATGCCTTAGTAATAATATTGTAATATATGTGTCTATGTTTGCATTCGTGAGATATAAGTTCATGTAACAAAATTATCAGACTTTCGAAAAGTTTTTATCTCAAAATTAAGCATTTTCGATGTGTTTAAATGGTTAAAAAGGGAAAAAAGAGACTTTCCAACCACTTTCTACATTTGTTTATACTTACTTTCTTGTCATTTGATGTGTTGTATAATGCATGTAACTATGTTTGCATTTTAATGTATATATGATTTTGGAAGTTAATACAAACAAACAAACAAACAAAAAAGAAGCGCTGCCATTATAATATCGATATAATGTGGTATCATAAGACTATTGGCTTATGGTCCCGAAACGCTTTCAAACCACTTTGTTACCCTCTACATATTTACTTTAAATCTTTTCTTTTAATTTGAAAAATAGCTATTTAAAGTATGATTTTTATATTTGTATGTTTATATGGATTTCGGAAATTAATACAATGAATGATCTTATATACATATATAACTAAACATCTATACATATTATTATCCTAATATGTTAGCCCCTAGCTCTCTAGTGATGCATATATCTTCCTATGTTGTCATTTTCAATGGATTTGTACTTTAATGAGAATTTAAAGGGGACCACCAGGCAAATAACAACACATTACTATATGTTTTGGTACTGTTTTGTGATATCAAATAGATACCCAACATTTTACAAAGGGTTGTGTAATTCATAAACAAAGCAATTAATTTCCACTATTTACGGAACCACTACTATTTCCTGGTTCCTGGTTCGCGAGTGCGCCAGTGTTATTCACGCGTACGTTTGTAGGCAATGTAATTCCGGGCGATTCGCTTGATGCACACGCAGTAGTCTACTCAATTCAGACCGCATGAACGCATGCTTTAGAATGGTGATGCGTTTTCCAATTATATATTTTTTTCTGAAAACCTATTTTTGTGAACTTGTTGATGGAATGGAATACTAAAGATGTTAACTTTCTATAATAAGAATATTAGATTTGGGTAGTGGTACCCTTTAATATGTCTTTCTACAAATCAAGCATGGTATAATCATAGCATATGCCTTTCAGTCAGCCAAATAACAGTAATGGGAAAGTTACCGAAAACATCTATATTGGCCAAACTAATTGATCAATATTGTTGAATAAGTTTAAAAAGGGGCTTGTGTGTTAAAATCCGAACCTTAGTATCGTTAAATGCAGAAATATCGGAGGAAATCCAATGCAAGCCAGTGAAATTTGGAACTGGAAACATATTTTTACTTTATTTGTGTGTGGGGCGTTTCCGAGTACTGTTAATTTAATAGCTTAAATGCATAAGTTTAAGCCACTCAAATTTAATATGACAATAACCTTTCATTCGCTGTATTTAAATATGCAACTTGTCGTGGTGTAAGAGTTATTTTACTTATATGTAAATATTTGGGTAAGATTTTGGTGTAGATTATAGTAAAATAGTATTCATATTGAGTTGTAATGATTGGATGATTAACATTATGATTGCTGAAATGTATACGTAACGAAATAAAATAAGCAGAACAAAAACAAATACCATTGTGTTGCAGCAGTTATTCTCTAAATCCACATCACAGTCCAATTGCAAGCATTTCAAAAGCCTACTACGGTAAATACAGTTTCAAGATTCCTTTTTTGTAACGATGATCAGTAGCACTTTTTGTTAATAGCCCTGTATTGGTTAGTATCATGTTGCCTGGCTCGTTAGTTATTGTTGTTTGTTTTATTTAGTGTATGAAATATCCCTCAAACATGAATTCATAGTACATGACAAAGTGTATGCATTTTAATGTCTGTACAAGATAACTGGCGATATGCAAGTGTTGTGGATCATCATCATCATCACCACCATCATCAGCAGCATCAGCATCATCATCACCATCATCGGCATCATTAGCCATTAATAAATACACCGTATGATTATAAATTAGAATATTATATCACTGTTTGACACACAAATTGATTTAATTATACGTACTACTGCAGCTATCCCACATAGTGATAAGCATACAAATACTATGTGTGTTAAAATCCGAACCTTAGTATCGTTAAATGCAGAAATATCGGAGGAAATCCAATGCAAGCCAGTGAAATTTGGAACTGGAAACATATTTTTACTTTATTTGTGTGTGGGGCGTTTCCGAGTACTGTTAATTTAATAGCTTAAATGCATAAGTTTAAGCCACTCAAATTTAATATGACAATAACCTTTCATTCGCTGTATTTAAATATGCAACTTGTCGTGGTGTAAGAGTTATTTTACTTATATGTAAATATTTGGGTAAGATTTTGGTGTAGATTATAGTAAAATAGTATTCATATTGAGTTGTAATGATTGGATGATTAACATTATGATTGCTGAAATGTATACGTAACGAAATAAAATAAGCAGAACAAAAACAAATACCATTGTGTTGCAGCAGTTATTCTCTAAATCCACATCACAGTCCAATTGCAAGCATTTCAAAAGCCTACTACGGTAAATACAGTTTCAAGATTCCTTTTTTGTAACGATGATCAGTAGCACTTTTTGTTAATAGCCCTGTATTGGTTAGTATCATGTTGCCTGGCTCGTTAGTTATTGTTGTTTGTTTTATTTAGTGTATGAAATATCCCTCAAACATGAATTCATAGTACATGACAAAGTGTATGCATTTTAATGTCTGTACAAGATAACTGGCGATATGCAAGTGTTGTGGATCATCATCATCATCACCACCATCATCAGCAGCATCATCATCATCATCACCATCATCGGCATCATTAGCCATTAATAAATACACCGTATGATTATAAATTAGAATATTATATCACTGTTTGACACACAAATTGATTTAATTATACGTACTACTGCAGCTATCCCACATAGTGATAAGCATACAAATACTATGAACACACACACACACTCGAACGCTTGTAAATGCGCATGTCAAGAACACGACCCGGTAAAACAATTAACATTGCAACAGATTCACATTTCATGATACAATTTATGTACATAGTCATTTATTAATTCACCTGTTTAAAATGTACATATTCTTACAAACGCAAATATTTAGGTAACATGTGTACCAAGTCGATATAATAATTTTGATTGACTTGCATGTCAAATCTATCAAGTACTTGACAAAAAAAATGTGTTTCCGCCCGGGCTCGAACCGGGGACCTTGAGTGTGTTAGACTCACGTGATAACCACTACACTACGGAAACTTGATGAAACAATACGTTAAATATTAACTAATGAAGGTTCGGAAACCAAACGTACGACTGGTGGCTATGCCTATAATGGCATCGACATAGATGATTCCCACGCGGGTTTCCAAACTCGACCAATGTTTACAAAAATTCTACCAAAACAGTTTCCGTAGTGTAGTGGTTATCACGTGAGTTTTACACACTCAAGGTCCCCGGTTCGAGCCCGGGCGGAAACATATTTTTTCTTTGGGTAGATTTGCAAACCATACATATTTGTCCAACCATTTAAACAATGCAATTATGGTTAGCAGTTGATTCTAATTAATGTCGGCCAACATTTAGAATTTAATCCCATGATGTTGAATATAATATTGAGTGCTGCTTATTCTCATGAGTCATTTGTGTATACTTAACTCATTGCACGTATTAACAGCAAGCACATACCAGAAAAATATGTTTGCATTGGGTTTTATTTTATTTTTAAGGGGAGGGGGGAATTTAACATAATGTCTGAACACACTTTGTGTGCAATACGTTATTTATTTTTTGTTTTAATACGAATTACAAAGACATACAAAATACACTGAAATCACATATCTAAAAACTGGGACATATACGTGTTTAAAAACGGGGGAGGGGGTGAGGAGGTATGCCGCTCGGTCGCTTCGCTCACTCGACAAAGACCCGTAACAAAGCTTATTAGTCCCCCCCCCCCTACTCTCCATCAACAAAACTGATCAATGTATCTAAGAATTAAAGTAATAACTCTATTAATAATCTTGATTTTGATTTTTACAAAATATTTGCCCACAACATCGAAAACGTAATTCAGCAAAATAGTACTTGAATATAATAATTTCTGATAGCTATATGAATGTGATAACTAAATTTGTTTGTTTAGATTCAATTGTGCAGGCTTTTAGTGACATATATAGTCATCTAATTCAAATAAAATGATATGAATGTGAATATATGACAACGTTATCGAAAAAAAATAGATTTTCATACATTCCAATAGTTTTACAATAAAGTCTGTCAATTCTATGTTTAATGAATTCCGAGAAGATTTTTCTGTATAAAATAAAAAAACAGACGATCATTTTGGACAGGTTATTTTTAATGTAGAATGCTTCTAGCAAATTGTATTTGATAAAAAGAATATGTAATATTTGATGAACTAAATGTACATAATGTATAGGTGGTCTTTAACGGTCGCTAGACCATGTTTTATCGTATCATACTCAGTATTATCAAAATTTTATTTTTTAATTGTGTGCATCCAATATTTTGACCAAAATGTATTTTATCAAAATAGTGTGGCGTAAGGGCTATATAGTTATAGCCATGTAATGACAAAAAAGTTCATAGGATTATTTCAAAGATTGCATTTTGGCGTAGGAGTCATTAATCATATATACATAATAACAACAACATAAAGTACTATTGTGATTTGAAAGTATCAACGCGCATTTCATTTTGGTGTCCTGGAAGTATATTCCAATAATCATATACAATACTGAAAAAAATATAATTATTAGAATGCAATCGATTTTTCAAAGGGATCTAGTAACATTGTCAAAATCATCAAAACTAACTTAGAATGTTAGTGGTTCTCACATCCCTCTTTGTATTTGTATTACCAATTGAAGCATGTAACTGGTTTTAGTTTTCCGAATTTCTCTTCCGTTATACAGATATGTATGATTGAAATGTTCAGATGTATAACTATTTACTGGATTGTTATAACTATATATGTACAAAGTCAGTGCAATGAGTTAGCGAATATCACTTTTATTTCGCTCATTACTCTGCCATATAACATCCATTTAACTTGAAATGTTAACATTTTTCTTAGGCGACATGTTAGATCACACAAATACACATTTTATCAACTATCCATCACTTTTGTACATGACAAAAAGTTACTAGATCACGTTAAAAGAATAAGCACAATCGTACTCATTGCAGGTTGGAAAATGAGAGCTTTTCAACCAGAGTAAAATGTCACGTGTCATGAAAATCATGGAAGAGCCAAATATAGTACCACAGTCTCATTTAACATAACTCACTCAGTCCTTCATGCTCAGATGCTTGCATACGGGTTATACGAGGCTTGTGTATCTTTCCCATTACGCGTCGCGTCGAGTTCGTCATTGAAATGCGAATGGTTTCTGGCAGCGACGTCGTTTCTATAAATCATCAATGACGTCAGCTCGTCGTCATCCGCGCTTTCCTGGCGTCCAAGCAACTTCTGCTGATCGCTATTGAGCAACTTGCCGTTTGCCGAATTCGGCGTTATTGAAGACGCAGCGCCGCCGATCGGCGTCGCTCCGACGCCATTTGGCGGCTGTGGCGGCGGGAACGGGAAATTGGACCCCAGGTAGTTATTTTCACGCGGGTTCAGTCGCTTCAATTTGTTTCGAACGGGTGCTACGGGCGGCACGGGTGGATGTCGCTTTGATGACGCTGTCGCTGATGATGACGCCACGACCGCGGTGGGCGCTGGAAGCAGTGGCGTTGGTGACGTTACTCCGCCACCATCCACCACCCCGTCTCTATCATCGGCTTCCATGCCGCACAGCGACGTCGCTGACTGCGGGGACCACACCTTGACCTTCTCCGTCGGGGTAGGCGGTAATGCCATCTTCGCTCGCGCAGCTTTGGCGGCGACCGTGTCAACACCGATTTGGGAGTCGCTGCGTAGCGGGGACGGCGTCGAAGAGTTGCCGCCGGTCATCGTGAGATAGGCTGACGAGACTATCCCTTCGTGATTCAGCTGGTTCAGGTTAAGGTTGGATATTTCGTACAGGCTCTCCATGCGGTTGCGCTTCTTTAACCTGTATCATGTAAAATGTTGATTGCACTAATACTGATACCTTATTGTTTTCGTGACGGCCAGTTTTGCAGATTTAATCATGTATGCTAAAATAATGTTGTTACAATTTTAAATTTTAAATGTTATGAATGTTTTTGTTTAAGTCTGTTACTTTTATATCGATGTAGCAACACTCAAAATGCTATTTGTTTGAATCTAGCATGAACATAATATTCATCGTTTATAAGCCCTCTATATACCCAACTCTTATAAGTGGCATACTAGTTGTTACGTAGGCAATGTAGTCTTTCACTTACCGGAATAGTAGAAATATAGCGAAGATAAATACAGCGACACCAATGACCACCAATGCGGACCCGATCCCGATCACCGTGTACGAGTGCACAGCAGCTGATTTGTAGGCACCTTGAATTAAAACGAAGAACATAAATTAACTTGTAATTAAAATACATAGTGTACATTTTATTTCATTAAGTGCCAAGCTCGCATTTTTGTGATTTACAATATACACAAATGCCATAGAGCATTAACCACGTTAACTTATCGGGATAGTCCAGTCATTATTAGTTTGGATATATACATGTATATACAGCAGCTAGTCTGCATACGGTCTTGAAGTCTTTGAAGTAAAGAAAGAAATCACATACATTTTCGGGAAAATCTAGTCTCTTTGGACTTGTGTACGAGAAAACAGTAACGTGAATTAATCACAATATTAACTATTTATCCGTCCCCTCTTCCGATCTCACTCTTACCGTATTATCAAAATCAATTCACTAATAACGTGTTTTTCAACGTTTTTTTTTTTATTATGACATTAAATACCCGATAGCGATCCATTTCACGGCGTCATCGCCATATTCATTTTCTCCTCGGAACCCATTCAAATGATTATATAATACCCTGAAGGGTGAAAGTTCAACTACTTTAAAATATAATGACCACAACAAATAGCGCCGACCATGACTCACCCGAGAGCGATGCGCACGGCAGGTAGTGCGAATTCCACTCTCCGTTCTCGTTGCATGTCCACGATGTCGAGCTCGGTCCGTCATCGCATGACACGACCACGGCATCCTGGTACGAATAGGTTTCTTGGGACGATACGAAATGGGCGCCTGGTGGTGCGCTGTCGGGCAAGGTGCAGTTAACCGCTACATGATGAAAAAACAAATATGTAATGAATAAATGTGATATGATAAATTAAAAGGATGCCTGTAAAATGTCTAACTCCACGAAAATTACTTGGAGCTTCCTAGTTTCTATTCTACCGTGTTGTTTAGCTTATGGTAAGAGAATAATAAAATAGGGTTAGATTTGTTTTCAAATGCCCCTTTAGTATGACGATATCTATCATTCAGCTCAAAAGCTTTAATGAACGGTCATAAACGTCCGTTGTAAAAACTGACGCATATTTTCGCTTTTTCAATGAAACTTTCACACATCATTCGGACATATCTTACAATGATTCTGGTACAGGATTGAAGTCTCAAATGTAATTTTGGGCAATATCTGACACTTTACAGGTGCACCTTTAAACTGAGAAGTCATCTACAAAGAAGTAACATTGAACATAATAATCAGAGAAAGAAGTAATAACGTCGACTTCCTGGTACTATTTATTGTATTATTGACGATGCATACTGCAACCATATCACTGAGAATATAACGTAGGGACCGAGCTTTCCTTCAGACTGTGCACATCGACTTGTTATTGTATGATTTATGTACTGGCATGACATCGGTCGTAAGAAAGGACAAACATTTAGATTCAAATTTAAAAACAATATTGACAAAAGTGATGTATTTGTTACTGCAGGGATCCTGACATAACACAATGCTGAAATATTGTATGTCTTTATAATTGTCATTGTCCAGCTTGCCCTTATAACTAGCTGGAAAAGGGTAGCAGAAGGATGTGACTGAGTTGTATATAAGGACAAAACTGGATTTATATTTAGCTAAATATTGAGCTTTCTTTGTAGATTGATTTGTTGTTACAGAGACTCAAGGGCACAACAGCTTCTCAACAATGGGGGGGGGGGGGGGGGGGGGGGACATCGGCGAGGGAGCGTAGCGACCGAGCGGGGAGGGGGACAGCTTTTGTACTTTTGGGCTTGAAATTGTGCGATTTGGTGCATATCTGAGACAGAAATGTCACATCTATATGTATGTCAGAGTGAAATCTATGAAATCTATGGAATCAAACATACATAATGTAAAAACAAGTGGGGGGGGGGGGGGGGGGGGGGGGAGGGACATGTCCCCCCCCCCGTCCCCCGCCTGTTGACGCCCATGCAGAGACTGCTTGAAAACATGGTCCAGTTCTGTAGTTTCTTTTAAACATGGTGCTAAACCTGTTTACCTTTAATTTTTGTGTAATTTCCTTATAGTTATTAAAGGGCTAACCAGGTTCCCGTAGGCAATGGGTTAAAGTCTGTCCGTTACCTTGATCACACAGCTTGCCCATATAACCAGCCGGGCAGAGACAGTAGAATGAGTCGGCTGAGTTGACACACACACCGTGGTGACAAGGGCTGTTCAGGCAGCGCACTGAAACAAGAAAAGTTAACAAAATCATCGATTAATCAACTAAATATCAGCCTCATCATGGAACGACATACATAAATAACATTATCATCATGTAAAACAAAGAAGTGTTATAATCATGTGTGGTGCTTGATTGGCCTACCAGTAGTTTTCCCATAATATATTAATATTAGATTATAATTTCCACTGGTTTTGTAGTTTTTGTTGATAATGTTTGGGTTGTCATCGCAATCGACGTCGGTAGAGTTTTTTATGTAGCAATATTGTATATTATAATTATAAGAATAGGTAGTGATGATGATGATCGACGATGATGATGGTGGTGATGACTACGATATGATCATCATCATGACGACGATGATGATGGTTATGAATATGAATATGACAATGATGATGATACTGGTGATGATGATGAATAATGGCGTTGATGATGATGATGGTGATGATAATAATGTTGATAAATATGATGGCGATAATCATCATCATCATACTTACACGGCCGTGCACACGTGACCCCGGCGTCCTCGAAGTGTGTGCAGTCATGCGTGCCGATACCCGAGTGCGAGCAGTTGAAGATATCCGGCTCGTAACCCGTACATTCGAGGTTGTCGAGTAGAATCGGACCCGACCCGGTCCCAAAGTGAGCCGTGTTGGTGATCTGTAACGGGCTGCCGAACCCAAGCTGATTGCACACCACCCTCGCGTCTTTTCTGTTTGCAAACAAGCGAATTTTTTACAAACAGCTCAGGCCAATTTATTTCACATGAATCATATAACATATAACATCACATCACATCATGTCACAGCATATCATGTCATGTCACGTGACGTGACGTGACGTCACGTGACGTCACATCACGTCACGTCACTTCACTTCATATCACGTCTCATAACGTCACATCCATTGTAATGGTTCGAAACAATGTCAGGCAAGGGAGAAATGTAGGACCAAGCGGTTGGTTAGAACCAGTACCATTACACGAATAATTTAAAGTGGCCAGGCAAACTAAACGCATGTTATCTTCTGTTCATCTCTATTAGTGTACACATCAACTATTTGCAAACCATTTGACCCAAACATATTTTGTTTATTTTAAAACATTTTAGTAATTATTTTTCTCCATATTGTGAAGCCCCCACTTCTGAAAACCTCTCCAGAGTAGAATTATATTGTTGACCTGTTGTGACATCATCAGCCATTCACTACTCAGTTACAAATAAGTTACCTTCACCCAAGTTGAGTGCCTAATCACAATAGCATCACACGGTTGAATAGAGTACCAACTCACACACCTTCAATTTCAATAGCTGTTGCTATGTCAGAAGAAAAACACTGTCTAAACTATTGCATGGAGGTATGCAGGGCATGCTTTTGTGTGGATGTTTTTTTTTGTACTTTCATCATTTGTTAATCTCATGGTAGCTGACCAGTGATTGACAGATGATGTCACAACAGGTCAACAATAGAATTTACTCTGGATGGTTTTTTAGGAGGTGGGGCTTAGCAACATGAAGAAAAATAAATGATAAAATGTTTAAAAATATACAAAACATATTAAGGTCAAACCGTTTACAAATGTTGAATGTGTAGGCTACACTGATACAGATGAACAGAAGTCAACATGCATTTGGTTTGCAGGGCCCCTTTAACATCACTTCTTGGGTAACGTCACAAGGTTGATATATGTCACGTGACCTACCTGTCCCACCTGTCGTCACATATGGTGCCCCAGGTGCCGTTCCAGAAGACTTCCACACGCCCTTCATACTTGGTGAAACCATCCTGCAGACGCACCTTCATCTCGGGTTCTGAGATGAAAGAAAAAACAAACATTATATCATTGAGAGCCATTTTAAAATGTACAGCCAGATATCATGGCCATAGTTGCTTAGCGTATTATATTTCTATAATCTTACAGGCTATATGTAAAGGGTTGGTATTATTTTGCTCTCTCTATACATAAACTTGAAAGGGAAAACAATATTCACAGCCTACTTTAGTTTACGGAATATTGATATAACTATGACATATGAGGGCTTTAAAAGAAAAATATCGTAGTAGAGTCGATGTGCATGTTTCCACATAAATTCATGTATAGTTTCATCCACAGTGTTATGTTTTAGGTCAAAAGTCATCTATTTGTGTTTATTCTGGATTCAGGTGGTATTGGATTGAGTCAGAATTTAGTTTAGATATCCGCTGTCTACAATATGAAGGTCATTATACGAAACTACCCGTTTATACACACATGCATAGATTGTGCTTGTGATATACATTATGTTTTGATTACTAAAATGTCGACCGTTTTTTTACTGATCAGATATGGCTGTTTAATTTGTTCTAATGTTGTGTGACTAAATCCACCGTTTTATTTTACACAAATAACAGTTATTATTATTTCAATCAAATAATGAAAACCAATTGTTAAGAGAAAAAAAATCCTACATGGAGGTTATATAACTGTAATTCTGTGACATTGAACGAGCGAAAAATCACAATGGTTAATGATCTATTCGATTGTCGTATAAGTTATGATATTAGTAATCGTATAATATGATATGATCAGTGGTACAAGATTGAATTTTGTTAAAAGAAATATTTGATGTGTTTACTGCGCCCTGAGCACCTTGAAAAGGTGGAATTGGCGCATTAGAAGACTACTTTATTATTATTATTATTATTATGTAATCCAAATAGTATGACATAGAAATCACAGTGTTCTATTAAGTATAACCAATAAATCAATGCACTAAAAACTGACATTTCAAAAAATGAAGTCATCGTGAAACAAATACATTGTACACGTTCTTTTTTTATCCAGTAACGGGCAGATGTATTACATTCTTCTTAACCTTGAAAACAGATACTTTTTAAAATAACCTTTTTTCAAGATTATCAAAAATTGTGTTTCATGAAACAAATAGTAAATGAAAAATAACAGATGAGCAAAGAAAATGTGGCTTCACCGGGAAGCAACCCCGATACCTCCATATATATCGGTGCTCTACAATCATTGAGCCACAAGGCTCTATCATATGATAGTCATTCCCAGAAGCAGAAAGTTGTTCATAACAAATATATTTTGTAATGATTCTAGATTAATGTAACCACAATTATTAATCAAATTATATTTTATTGTTTACATGAAAATGATAAAAATCAAACATCTCACCCGACCGAGACACCGCTAGTGACGTCAGCATGAGTATGAGGTCAACAATGATAGTCCGAGTGGTCAGCATTCTGACGAGTTTAGTTTCCTATATAGGTGAGCTGTCGTGCCGATCAATCTAAGTTGGGATGTTCAAGGAAAAACGAACGATGTGAAAACAAATTAATTCAAATCACGACACTGATGGCAGTCAAGATTATGACAAGTTTCAGGTATATCGTGTGCTTTTTTGTATTAGTTTCTGCCACTTCATATTTGTTACCCAAATTGGTCTATTTGTACGCCTTCACGTGATTTTGATATGTTTAAAAGGGTGAAATGAACTTACCAAAAACCGTACGTCATATTTTTGGTTTTGTTTCCAAACACTTAATATTCTGGAAATTAATTAGAAGGACAAATACAATGTTTGTTCCATCCTCGCTAATGCTGATATCGTATGCCTTGTAATATTCGCATAATTAATCTGAATAAGATTTAATAACACAGCAAGTCACACGTGCTAGCATGCACATAATTGGTTTATAACAAATTATGTTATTTCAAACAGGGAAATTGACCAGAAAAAATAATAATATGAAAATGAGCAATGAAGATAGGGTTACCCCGGGATTCGAGGCCGAGACCTTTGCTATAATGTTCATTCAATATCATAAAATGATACACACCAGATGTACGTATATACATATGACAAACTTTAACCAAACATTTGAACTGTTTTAATAATATTATAATTTAACAGTTTTGTTTGTAATGTTTTAGCATCATTTGAATCCTGACTAAATACGGCATTTTATTTAGAGGCGTTATTCGTATCAAATATTACTTACCATCATACAATTCCTCAAGTCATATATCATGTGGATTTCCTGATTTGAATATCACTCCATTTCTCTTCGTAATGCAGCAAACAATTAAAAGGAAACTGATGGAGACATATCAATACTAACCTAGTTCGCCATTCTCCGGAAGCCAGTTTTATCTATCAGGGTATAGCAAGCCCCGTTTGACACTCTGATCAGGACAATAGCTCAAATTCTACTTCAATTGTGATGTAGAAAATAACCAAACAGAACTTATTGAAGCATAATATATCAGTACTGTTCCTTTTCCCGGAAGTAAGCTAAATCTATTAGGGTATATAGTTAACCACATTCGTCGCAGCTTCGATTCCATTTACATGAATACACATGTACATACATACATGTGTGATTTTTGTCAGTTCGATCACTAAGCCTATTAAACTTGTATTACGCAATTTTGCACTTGATCAACTCCGTCAATATAATAACATTATCTTTGTCGCATGTTTTAACGGAAGCTTTGTTTAAAGTACTATATCTTCTCACCTGAGAATGTATTTCCTGTATCCGTTGCATATTATTTTTTTTTTAAAATAGGTTTAGTAACAATTTATTTAGCAATTATCAATATAAATTGTAATAGAATAATATAATTAAACCCCAACAACACTTACCTAATGAATGTCAATATTTCCTTTAGATGATCAGTTATATATGTGTTGTAACGATGGTGCAAAATATTCCATACGATGTAGAAGTGGTTAAATCTGGCTGTTTTAGAAACATCATGAAAGCCTATTCAATGTGTCCCAATATTACTTATGGATTCAGGATAATGAAGCCGCGCGCAAATTGTACATTTATGAAATATCCGTTCTTCTTAATAATTATAGACTCATCGGCAACCATTACGATAACACAGAAATCTGAGGCCTTTATTTTACAAATCGACCTTTCCGACCCTCATCCAGAAAAATTCATACGGACTTACAAGGAGCAAATAAATACCACATAATTATCAAGAAGAGTGTATCTTTCATAATGAACAACATTACATATTTACCCCCCCAAAAAACAAAAAAACAACAACAACAACAACTACAACAACAACAAACAAACAAACAAATGTACCAAAATCATTATAAATTATTACCTGGCTTTTAAATTTATAACCCGAGCAGCTTTATTCAAGCGCTCAAGCATTTCAAGGAATTACCCATTTACTACACCTGGGTTGAGAGCAGCAAATGTGGATAAATTAGTGTCTTGCTGATTATATTACCGATCTATTGCATATTCACTTTGTGAATAATATATTATTTATCTAACCCGCATTTATTTTCATTGAACTGCGAGTCCAGCTGTATTATCTATAACAACTGACAGAGATTAGACGTTTCCGTTTGATTTCCCAAAACATTTCCTGCCCATCACATGAACCTTTTATCAGAAAAAAACCCCGATGTGGACATTGTATCCCTTACCTTTGAGTTAGCATATATATTCATAGAATTTACTTATTTACTTATTTTTGTTTATATTACTATGTGGATATTAATCGTCCATTCGACTTAAAGGCTTGGCCAACTGATTATCATCTCATATGATCGAATATATGCCTTTTACAAATTGTAGTACTTTACAATTAGTGGACTCATTTTCAACACTGCATTCATTGAATTGATCAGGAATCGATGTACAAAATAAAAAACATGAATGTTAATGTTTATTTAATTGCACCATACATCCCCACAAAAGGAGGTTGTAAAGTACTTCAATATTTTTGTATTGCATCAGTGATGTTTTCAAAATACAATTTTTCCTTTGCATCAAGTGTAGGATCGAATTATAAAAAGAGGCGGAGATTTTTTTACACGTGCAATGCACTCACTATTTCAAGTTCTGATGCCAATAGGAGATGATTACGTGCAGAAGTATTTTTTATTATAGGTGGTATTATTATTACCATTATTTGTGTTATTATGCATTTTAAAAGATCTAAATTTAAAAAAGTGTGTGTGTGTGTGTGTGGGGGGGGGGGGGGGGGGGGGGGGGGGGGGGGGGGGGGGGGGGGGGGGGATGCTAACTCGACCCCCGCACCAAAAAGTGTTGGGGGGATATATCTCCACGCCCCCCCCCCCCCCCCCCCCGGGATCTATGCCGTGCCGTGTGTCAGGCATACAATAACACTACAAATATAATGTGTGTGTGTGTGTAGGTTCGTTTGTGTTTATATGGTATAGCGGTCTAATCATGAGAAAAATTGCAAATGCCTATTCTAGTTCTAGTTCTATGGTAATACTCATCAACGCCTGTTCAGCATCTGGATTGGGAGGGGGAATGGGGGTACCCCCCTCCCACTCCCCCCCCCCCCCCCCCCCCCCCCACACATCACCCTCCCCCACTTCTCAAAACACATGATCTACGCCAGTGCCTGACACAGTCAGTATAATTTTAACGAACTCACCGAACTAAAATGACTAATAAACAAACCCGTCATAATATTCTGCAAATCTTGCTGCAGACCTCGTCACGTGATCAAGTCATATGACTCGACTCTACGAAGTCACATGATCACATTATATTCCACATACAGTGTTGTATCGTTCGGCAGAGGCACAATTTACAACGCAGATCACACACTGAAATCACTTGGCAAAATGGAACGTTTTTCAAAAGATCAGTATCGTTTTGGTTGATGGTTTTGATACCATTTGTGAGCTGTAATCTCCCTCGATTTCTGAATGGACGACGAAGAAATGGGCAGCTTTTGCCCCCCGCCGCTGAAACAGAGAACAGCAGAATCTTCCGCCCCGATATGTGGTTCACACAACAACTCGACCACTTCAATGACGCCGATCTGCGAACATGGAAGCAAGTGAGCAAGATAAATAATGATCAACGATTTTACTGTCTGTATTTTGCATGTAATCAAATTATTAATTAACCTTTCATTGGTAGTATTATCTTATATATATTTCACTATCTGCAACAATCATCAGGTTACGTTACTAGTTCGGGTTTGATCATGTTGATGGAAGGAGAAGAAGAACATTCAATAAATAATTATATAAATATTTTGCTGAACATTGGACCTGTCTTGCAGAAAATATTTCTTTTCATCATATAATATATTATTGTTTGATTGTGTTTTGCATGTTTACCTGCATCAGATTTAATTTGAAGCACAAGTGGCTAAGTTAATGAAATGTTCAATATTGTCATGACGTAACAAGAAAAAATATAGCAAATTATTAAAGGGGACCACCAGGCAAAGAACAACACATTATTATATGTTTCGGTACTGTTTTGTGATATCAAATAGATACATAACATTTTGCAAAGGGTTGTGTAATTCATAAACAAAGCAATTAATTTCCACCACTTACGGAACCACTGCTATTTCCTGGTTCCATACGGGCCAACCATTTGCACACATTGCAATTCACCGCACACATAGCAGTCTGCGTAATTCAGACCGCATGAACGCATGCTTTAGAATGGTGATGCCTTTCCACTTTCCAATTATATATTTTTTTTCTGGAAACATATTTTTGTGAACTTGTTAATGGAATGGAATACTAAAGATGTTACCTTTCTTTGATAAGGATATTATTTTTGGGTGGTGGTACCCTTTAAGCCTTCAGCCATGTGTATGAATTTGAAAATCTTCATAGTGAAATTGTGAAAATTGTCAATTGTAACTGTAAGCCAGATTGAAATGAAACAGAGCTTTGGAGGAACTAAACAATTTTTTTCATCATTTGTTACAGGTTTTGTAAACAAAAATTAAAACACGAGTAAGATTTTTGTAATGTCACTAAAACTGTCTCTGTTATTTATTCTTTTCTTCTTTGTATCCTAGCGATTTTTTGTGAATGACACCTTTTACACTCCGGGAGGCCCTGTGTTCCTGATGATAGGAGGGGAGGGCGAGGCCAATCCCATCTGGATGGTGGAGGGGGCTTGGATGGAGTATGCCCGGGAGATGAAAGCCTTCTGTCTCATGCTGGAGCACCGCTTCTATGGCAAGAGCCACCCAACAGAGTAAGTGAATTTTTAGTTCAAACCAATATTTGTTAAAGTTTAAGTTTAATTAAGTCCTTCCTGTGCCCATTCGGCACATAGGCACTGCCTACATGTATATACGAGTCATTAGCCCTAGGCCCCAGGTCTCCTATGTAGTGAACGTTACAGAAGGGAGCTAATCCTAGCTCTGGTAACTCTGTGTGTTTAACTTTTCCCTTCACCATGCTATAAATGTCGAACGCCTGGCTAGACGTTCAGAAGGTACCATTTTTAAAGTCTTTGGTATGACCTGGTCAGGGTTCGAAGTTCGAACCCGGGACCTCCTGTGCATGAGGCGGACATTCTAACCGCTAAGCCATCAATATGATATGAGGATAAATGTTGATGTTAATGACAATGATGATGATTACCGTATTATTGATGAGGATATGGTTTATTTATGGGTGGTAATATTGGTGACATGATACTGCATGATGCTGGTGATTATAATAAAAATGATGATAATGATGATGATGATAAATAATAATAATAATATATTTATATAGCGCCTAATATGATTGATAATCCTCTCTAAGCGCTTTACAGTGATTTTATTAGTATGATGATGATGATGATGATGATGATATGATTATGATGATACTGAATGATGATGAAACGGTGAAGGTGTGCATGGTCAGAGGACTTGGAGGGTGATGATTAGAAGGAAGAAAATGAAGGTGATTATGGTGCTTGAATTTTAAGTGATGATGAATGATAATGAAGTAGATGATTCAAGTTGTGCGATTTTAATGTATGGAGGTGAAAATCTCATAACTTGTTTTTTTCTACTTGTTTGTTTGGTCAAGTGAAAGCGTGAATGTTCAAATTTTACTTACCCAACTGCTTTAATGATTCTATGAGGTTTACAAGTGAGATATTACATTGTACTCTTGCTGTTAACCCGTTCCCTACGAGTTTCTGAAAACCCCATAGACTTTGTACACAACCCACCCGGTTCCCGTAGCCAAGGGGTTAATAGAAATGCCAGTTGCTCAATCAGGCTACCAAATTAGACTAGGTATGAACATTTACTTGCCCAGGCAACAGGGCAAGTGCTGGTGACTACATTAATCCCTTCCCTTCGGGAACCTGCTATCTAGACTATTTACTATTTATTACAAGTCTATGGGGATTTCAGAACCTTGAAGGGAACAACTTAAACATTTCATTTTGTTTGTAGGGATACTAGCACAGAGAACCTGCAGCATCTGAGCAGTGAGCAAGCCTTGGCTGACCTGGCACACTTCAGGACGGTCATCGGTCAGCAGATGAAACTAGGGAACAACAAGTGGATATCCTTTGGAGGATCATATCCAGGTAATTCAACACTTTGAGGGACAGATAGTTTCATTGAAAGGGAACACTGTTTACTTAGTTACAAAAACATACAAATTTAAGTCTGGTTTTATCACCTACTGTCCATTGTTTGTACAATCATTTACTGTTCGAGAATGTTTTTTACATTCAATCATAATTATCTCCATAATAAGGGAGACATTTGACGAAGCAATATGCATTCCGTTCTGCTTAAACCATTAGCCAAACAAGGTACAAGAGAAATCTGGAAGCACCAGGTTGAATTTGACAACGTTAATGGATCACTTTCAGAGTTTAACCCATTGCTTACGGGAACCAGGTGGGCTTCATGTACAAAGTCTATGGGGTTTATAGAATCTCAAAGTGAACAGGTTAATGTCATTATTCATTTTTATATCAGTGCAAATTTATTCAAGCTGTCATGGTTTTTTGTTTTCAGGATCTCTTTCAGCTTGGTTCCGGTTGAAGTACCCCCACCTCGTAGTCGGAGCTATCGCCACCAGTGCACCGGTCCAAGCTCAGCTCAACTTCCCAGGTATGGCAACCAAAGTCCTTCCTGTGTTCTGTAGCCCAGGGCCTCAGGCCGGGCTTGTCCTCCAATTTAACTTTCCCTTCTCCATTTCAAAGTTACTGGTATGACCTGTTGCAGAGAGTCTTGCAATCAATTGTAAAGTTGCAATTAATTGCAAGTCAGAAAATATGCCTTTTTGAACCAGTCAGATTTGAGAATTTAGTCACTGATCTGACTTACAATTAATTGCAACTTTAGAATGGATTGTCTCTCTTTCTGCAACAGGGTGCTGGTCAGAGATTGACATGAGGACCTCCCATGCATGAGCCGGATACTCTAACCACTAATCAACCATGCCTGGTTATGGCGACCAGTATAACATCCCATTCATACTTACGTCTAGCACTGGCAAATATGAATGGAAATGTCTAGCATCAGTCTTGGCTCAGCCTCAGCCTAGCTTGGCATAATTGTGATGCTAGACACTCGACTAGCACAACGTTGCGCATGTGCATTACGGTATTGCGCGTTCAGAAATGCTTAGTCATCGTTACGTCACAATAGAAGCGTACTAGTGCGCATGCCCAGACATGTCTTAGACATTTTCAAGCCACTGTTTGTATTCATACTTGTGCGTCAAATATCCACTTTTGATGCCAAGTATGAATGGTCGGCTTTTTCGTCTAGCACTGGATTTATCCAGTGCCGAGCCAGTGCTAGACGTAAGTATGAATGGGATGTAAGCCCTTTAATCATTCTAATTCTTGCTACAAGATGAGAAGGGTTGCATTATAGCAATGTAATCAAAGGCAATTTGGCTTTTGACTTACAGATGCAAATAAATGGGTTGGTAACTGTTGATATGAGAAAGATTTGCCATTCATTTTTGGGGAGTGATTTATTTTGATCTTTTTTATCAGAGTACCATGGAAGAGTATGTGATTCATTGGCTACATATCAAGTTGGTCAGCAGTGCAATGACATCAATAATACTTTGATTTTAGGCATTATCATTCAATGAAATTAGTTGATAACTGATAAACTGTTGATATCAGACAGATTTGCTGATTGTTTTGTATGTGATTCACTGCCTGCAAGTAATGTTGGGTCGCAGTACATGCAATGATGCAATCAAGAGTGCTAAGAGCTTAGGCATACTCTTTTAATTAAATAAGTTGATCAACTGATGAACTGTTGGTATCAAAAGATTTGAATTATTAAATTTGTCATCATTTTAATTGAATTATTTGTTTTCCCCTTTAGTCAGAATACCTTGAGCTAGTGTGTGATTCATTGGCTACAAGTCAAGTGGGCTCGCAGTGTAACAATACAATCAAAAGTGGATATAGACCTTGGGGATAATCAACATTTAAAGAAATAAGTTGATTAAAAGTTTTGCCAAAATTATTACATTTTTAATAATTTTAATTGAATTATTTTGTTTTCCCTTTCGTCAGAATACCTTGAGGTAGTGCGTGATTCATTGGCTACAAGTAAAGTGGGCTCGCAGTGCAACGATGCAATCAAGACGGCTTCAGCTCAGATTAATATGCTCATGCAGCATCAGGTTGGATGGCGATCTCTCTCCAAAACATTCAAGTAAGCAGGGCTCCACACTATTATATTGCTAGTGGCCCAGTTGGGCCAGTAAAATAATTTCCTCCCAGTTTTATTTGGCTCAAAATTCAGAACACACTTTGTTGTTGGTATTGTTGATAGTAGTCTTCACACATCTTTAGCTATCAATAAACAATCCAATTTTGGTTTCTTTTTTAGTTTTCTGATTTCCATGTTCTTTACAACAATAATCAGAAACCCATGCTCCATAAAATTATCACAATATTTCTTAGGTCCTGATAATAGAGTGTGAAGCAAATAGAAAAATATAAATGTGATGTAAAAAAAGAGGAAACAGGGCAGAATGTATCTTGCATGTTTGATTTTGGGTTCTGCTCCCCCCGCCCTGTTAGGGTTAATTAACCCCTTGACCACGGGAACCGAGTGGGTTGTGTACAAAGTCTATGGGAATTTCATAAACTCGTAGGGAACGGGTTAAGGGGCAAAGATTAACTTATTCTCTTTCAACTCTAATAAATAATGATATTTGTTTACCCAGGTAAGCCTCTTCAGTGCTTTTACCCTGTTCTCCGTAAGGGACATGCATGTAATATTATAACCTGTTGTCTAATTAACCCATACACAGCCTGTGCAATCCACTGATTGGCTCACAGATGAATGATGTTGCAAACTTCTACCAAGATTTAGCCGGCAACTTCATGGACATTGTGCAATACAACAAAGATAACAGGGCATTTGAGGTATAAGCTTAAAATTACACTTACGAATAATAATACTAATCCATTCGGTGCTGGTTCTGAAAATACTCGGGCTTGGGTCTATGGTGAAGGCATGTTATACCAAAATCAAATAAGTCTTGAACATCAGTTTCTGGATCAACTTTAATTTGGAACAAATGCATTCATTAAATGTATTTTTTTTAAAGAATGCTGCAAAATGAAGTTCTGCATCAAGTTCTGTAGAATTGCATACAATTCTGAAAGAATAATTTATAGCTCAAATACTGTGATTAATTTGCCTGTTTACAATCCCAATAGAGTTAATGCAGGGATCGCCATGTCAATGGACATGTCAATAGTCTAGGCTCAAAATTGGCTCTAGCCCAGGGCCATTACAAATTACCTTTGGACCACCAAATGTCAGGAATTCAAAGCGACTTGCCAAAAAGATAAACCTTAGACTTGTTAATGTTTATCTTTGTTATATTATTATAAAGATTCATAATTTGGACCACTCATGATGAATCTTTATTTTAATTGCCCAACTGGGCCACCTGAAAATAGTTGGTATTACATAGCTCTGGTATGAAATAACTATTGTAATCATCAATCAGACTATTTCATCTTGTAACGTTGTACCCTTTTATATATCAATTAGGGTGGAACTTCAAACACTACAATAGACACGCTTTGTGACATCATGGCCAACAAGTCTGCAGGTATGGAATTGGAGCGTTACGCAGCCGTCAGCTCCCTGATGAACGAGGGAGAATGCGTGGACGTGTCGTACGACCAGATGGTACAGGAGATGAGGGAGACTTCATGGACCAGTGAAACGGCAGGAGGAAGTGAGTTGGCAACCAAAAGTGCAAAAATTACTTTACCCATTGCAAAAATTTTGCACCAAATTGCGAAAATGGCTTCACCCAGTGCCTACAGAACTTGTGTACAGATGGGCAATTCCTGTTGATGCCAAGTTTCCCTGATTCTGAATGAGGTTTCCTGAAAATGTACAGATTTTTCTTCATCCTGACAAACAAAATTGAAAACGCGTTCAATGAGAGGACTTGCTTTTTTGGGGGGGAAATCGAGTATCTATTTTTGCGCCGGGGACTCAACATTTTTTGGCAAGACCCGGGTACCCGGGACTCATCAACAAGCCCTAGTTCCCATTGTGGTGCATGCACATTTCATAACTATATTTCTTGATTGCTGTTTGAAACCTCCTAGAATTAGACATGTCGATGTTTGCAGTTCTTATAAGCAAAGTGTCATAGTGTTATAACAATTCTCCTCTGCCTTTTTATGCCTCCGCAAAGAAGTAGCCGGAGGCATTATGTTTTCAGGTTGTCCGTCCGTCCGTACGTACGTACGTCCCGTTCTCGTGATCGCGTTATCTCAAGAACCGATTGACGGATTTTCACCAAACTTGGGTCATGTATGTATCTTGGGAGGCCAATGATCTGATTAGATTTTGGGGTCATGAGGTCAAAGGTCAAAGGTCACAGAGCTCATTATATATGCAAAAATAGCTCGTGATCGCGTTATCTCAAGAAGGGATTAACAGATTCTGACCAAACTTGGTACATGTATGTATCTTGGGGAGCCGATGATCTGATTAGATTTTGGGGTCATGAGGTCAAAGGTCAAAGGTCACAGAGCTCATTATATATGCAAAAATAGCTCGTGATCGCGTTATCTCAAGAAGGGATTGACAGATTCTGACCAAACTTGGTACATGTATGTTCCTTGGAGAGCCAATGAACTGATTAGATTTTGGGGGTCATGAGGTCAAAGGTCACAGGGCTCATTATATGTAAAAGTAGCTTGAGATTGGAAATCTCAAGAACTGAATATCAGATTTCAATCCAAATTGATACCTGAATGTATCTTAGGGAACAATTGTAGTCATTAGATTTTGGGGTCATGAGGGCAAAGGTCAAGGTCACATAATTGTGATACGTCAAGATCTAAAAGTACCATCAAAATTGAGTTAACAGAATTAATTCAGTGTACAGAATTAATTCAGTGTATATGTTGATTTGGGCTTGATATAAATAAATTGCGTAATGGCGGAGGCATCATTTTCGACTGCGCGCAGTCGAAGATCCATCTAGTTAATTCTGCCAGTATTTGTATGGCTTCTGCAAGCATTTCAGTACTTATGATAATGAGAATGTAAATATTTGAAGGATTCAAATGCCAACACTGTTACATTTTGTCCATGTTAGGTTCAAATTGCCCAAGTATCAGTTTTATTCATTTGACTACTGGTGCATTTGTTAACTTTCATCTCTGTTTGTTTCAATCATTAAAGCAACAACATGTGCAAATCAGTTCACATAGAAATAATCAAAACAAAACAGTATACATTTAATTGATTCTAATCGGGGCCCTGCAATATAGCATTATACAACCATATCCCATCCAGTTAAATTGATGGCACATTTGTTTTCCTTGATAAAACAGCATTTTATTTAATTAATTGAAACCTGGGGTAACATAGAATATGAAGGAAGGATTCAGTTGACCAGAATTGATTTTTATTAGTGCCGAGTTATTCTGTTTATTTTACTAAACATTCAAACGTTGTCTCTAAATGTTTTAAAATGTGTAAAGAACATTTCAACGCCTAATCTGGTACGCCCTGATAAAGGGTAAAATATACCTTGCAAGTACCTACCCATTTAAGCAGCGACTGCTGTATTATTTTTTACTTAATATGTAGTTGTTTCTTTTATTCAATTGTCATTTTGTAGTGCGGCAGTGGACATACCAGACATGTACTGAATTTGGCTTCTATCAGTCCTCTGATTCCGATGACCAGCCCTTCGGTCACCACTGGCCTCTGAGGTAAGTGGACTCTGGCGTATTAGTCAGTCATTTAACCAATTGACTACGGGAACCGGGTGGGCTGTGTACAAAGTGTATGGGGATTTCAGAATCTCATAGTGAACGGGTTAAGGGAACCGGGTGGGCTGTGTACAAAGTCTATGGGGATTTCAGAATCTCATAGTGAACGGGTTAAGGGAACCGGGTGGGCTGTGTACAAAGTCTATGGGGATTTCAGAATCTCATAGTGAATGGGTTAAGGGAACTGGGTGGGCTGTGTACAATGTCTGTGGGGATTTCACAATCTCAAAGGGAATGGGTTAATACAATTTGATGACTTCTTTTTATCGTTTGTTACCATGTGGGTCCTGGTTGACTTCTTCAGTTTGGATTCCCAGATTTCTAGTAATTATTTCATGGGGCAACCATTTATGTTTTCAGTACGAGATAGACACCAAGTCCTACATTACATAATTATACCCCCGCCCAAACAAAGTTTGAAAGGGGGTATATTATATAGGAATCAGCGTGTGGGCGGTCGGGCGGTCGGGCGGTCGGGTGGTCGGTCGGTCGGTCGGTCGGTCGGTCGGTCGGTCGGTCGGTCGGTCGGTCGGTTGGTCCGTTGCAATAAGTTTGTGGAGCGAACTACTTTCTCAGTTTTTGAGCAATTTTGATGAAATTTGGTGCACTTAATGTTCTTGGGGTAAGGGTGTGCAAGACACATTTTTCATGAATGTTAGATAAGGCGTTGCCATGGTAACCAAAATTTTGCACCAAAAATATGAAAATCTTGTGGAGCGAACTACTTTCACAGTTTTTGAGCCATTTTGATGAAATTTGGTGCACTTAATGTTCTTGGGGTAAGGGTGTGCAAGACACATTTTTTGTGAATGTTAGATAAGGCGTTGCCATGGTAACCAAAATTTTGCACCAAAAATATGAAAATCTTGTGGAGCAAACTTCTTTTACAGTTTTTGAGCAATTTTGATGAAATTTGGTGCACTTAATGTTCTTAATGTAGGGGTGAGCAAGACATGTTTTTCGTGATGTTAGATATGGTGTTGCCATGGTAACCAAAATTTTGCACCAAAAATATGAAAATCTAGTCGAGCGAACTACTTTCACAGATTTTGATGAAACTTGACCCACTGAATATTCCAGAGGTAAGGGTGTGCAAGACACATTCCATAAATGTTAGATAAGGCGTTGCCATGGTAACCAAAATTTTGCACCAAAAATATGAAAATCTTGACGAGCGAACTACTTTCATAGTTTTTGAGCAATTTTGATGAAACTTGACACACTTTATGTTGTTGGGGTAAGGGTGTGCAAGGCACATTCCGTGAATGTTAGATAAGCTGTTGCCATGGTAACCAAAATTTTGTACCAAAAAATATGAAAATCTTGTCTAGTGAACTACTTCCACAGTTTTTGAACAATTTTGATGAAATTTGGCACATTTGATGTTCTTGAGGTAAGGGTGGGCAAGACATGTTTTTTGTGAATGTTAGATAAGGCGTTGCCATGGTAACCAACATTTGGCACCAAAAATATGATAAATTTGTGGAGCGAACTACCTTCACAGTTTTCAAATATTTGTATGTTGTTTATGGACAAAAATATTCCCATTGCATGCAGGTAACAGTTAAACCTTTGTTAACATCTCTTTCAGCCATATGTTGCGGAACCTTTGTTTTATCCTCACAAACCTGTACTGCGGGGGTATTAATCACATTCAGTGATATTTTTGATATTTGTTATGAACAATAATATTGGACCAAATGATAATAATATACTCAATTTATATAGCGCCTATTATGATTGATCATCATCTTTAAGCACTTAACAGTGATATTATTTCCCAGTTATCAGAGATATCACAATCAATCCGCACATGACGTGCTCTTTCTTCTCCCTTTGGATCAATGCATTCTGGAAGCCACATGGGCACTTAATGATAAACAAGTACAAATGCATACACATTCCACTCATACCAGGTCCCCATTTATACACCTGGGTGGGTAGAGAGCAGCAATAGATTGTCTTGCTGAAGGACAAACGTAATGGGCATACATAGGTTTCGAACACTATAGACAAGATAAAAAAAAAACACATAAATCTACCTTTTCTTTTATCACCGCAGCTTCTCCATTCAGTTGTGTGAGGATGTGTATGGGAAGCAATTCAACAGGACGACCAATCAAGCTGGAGTGAATTTCACCAACACCAACTATGGGGGGAGGGAGATCGAGGCCTACAACATTGTGTTCCCCAATGGCTCCATCGATCCATGGCACGCACTGGGTATACTGGGATCCACAGAGATGTACACTGCTATCTTTATCAAAGGTAAGTTTGCTACATGCACAATCCATATTGCGGAAATCACTCTTACATTGTTTCAAACATACATTCAAACCTGTCTTAGTGGCCACCTGTCTATAGCCATGATAGCAGTCAAAATGCCTGTAGTAACCACCAAAGATGATCCCCTGCAGAGAAAAATGATGTTGTGGGACCTCTCTATATAGGTCATCTGTCTATAGTGGAAACTATTCTTGTTTCCCTGGGGTGGTCACTATATACAGTTTCGACTGTATAATTGTTATTATATGTATTAAGTCACATGAACTGGGAAAAATAAACTTGGGGTTTGAGTTGTAGAACGCAATGGTTAAGAACTTGGGGTGTCATGACTAGAAGGTATGCACTCCACCATGCACCTATGATCAATGTATAAGTTGTATTTTGTTCCCTCTATACAGGTACAGCCCACTGTGCCAATAAGGGCATTTTTATTGTCTTGTCGACATAGACGACTGGAGCATAATGATGTCATTTAGACAAACTGCGCATTCATTCGGTTCACTCACACATTCTCAGCCAGAACCCAGAACTTGTTGGGCAGAGTTTTGGCTTTCATCCTAATACCCGCAATCCTTTCCCACCTATGACATAATCCCAGCATCAACGTGTGTGAGATCGCGATGAATATGCTGATATCGCGTGTCGGCTAATATCTAAAAGGGTTCAAACATAGTGAACTGGAGTAGGCAGCTGATGTACACAATTCGCATCGTCAGAGAATGGGAGCCTGGTCCACACAATCGAAAAGCCCCTATTTATACGTATTCCACCCTCCCCTCCTCGACTTGTATGCCTATAATCCATGTATGTTGTATAATTTAATATTATTTATTATTACACATACAGGCTAGTTTTCCGATTCAATAAATCATGTATTTTTTTTTCCGTCTCGGGTTTGTCAGTCATAGCGTTCATTATTGTTATGATATTACCATCGTCACGTGTATTATGTAGCTCTACAAATGTGTATTGCGAGTGCAATATCAGACGATATTACTACTCCTCCATAGACATACACGTTATCAGATGATATTTCTACTCCTCCATAGACCTGCACGTTGAGCTGAATAATAAATATCATATCCAGCGCGGAAGTGCGCAAATTCATACGCGCGTTTATTGATGACGCAAGAATGGCTTCGCGCGTATCTAATTGTGACGTATGAATACGTGTACGCACCTCTGCTTTGTACAGTCCGCGAAAATGGCCCTTCATGGGTTGAAAATGTATAATCAGTAATTTGAGATTCAATGCATTCTCCTTCTTCTTCTTCTTCTTCCTTGTATAGTGCAGGCTTCATGACTGAAGATTACGCACTGCGTGTGTGGTGTACATACAGTTCAGTGAACGTACAAACAAAAAACATAAAACAAAAACAAGAACAGAGACGCGACAGCACAATAAAGCACAAACAACGTGGGGGGGGGGGGGTGGGGGTGGGCGTTTAGATGCAGGCGGCCCTCACTGCTGCTGCTCTGAAAGCATCGAGTGAAGGGAAGGCTGCTGGGTCAATTTTTAACGCGTTCCAGTCCTTAATGGTGCGAGGGAAGAAGGATGAAGAGCACACTTGAGAGCTGCATTGTGGAGTGAAAAATCTACTTCCATGTCCTCTGGTGCTTGTTGTTAGAGTGGTAAGGTGGTCATTCCATGGCACATCTACTATCCCAAAGCGGATCTTGTAGAGCATTCGTTTTCTTCACTGAACAAGACTGAGTAATATGAATGTTTTTGTTTTTAAATGTTTTGCTCTGGATAGTATGTATAATAATAATAATATTGACTGGCTTGCTCTTTCGTGATATATCAGAAATATTGCATTCGCTAGGATCATATTGCACTCGTCTTCGACTCGTGCAATATGATCCTAGCGAATGCAATATTTCTGATATACCACTCAAGGCCAGTCAATATTATATAAATATTATTTTAAAATCTCTATACTGTATAGCCACTGCCCATTGTGGACTGTAGTCTCCCAGACCCCCCTCCCCCCCCCCCCCCCCCCATACCACCCATATTATACACCTATAAATCAGAGAGGTGGGAGTCCTCCAACCTCTCTGTATAAACCAATGTCTAATTTGTATTTGATTTTTTCTCTCTATACAGGCACAGTGGAATCTATGACCAGCAAAGTGATCTTGTTTTAATGAGCGTTATGTTGTATGATGGATGTAGATTTTGATTCATCCAGAGTTCATAGAAAAATCATTAAATATTTTCAACTGGAATTGCTATTTTTGAGTAGTTCAAAACCTTTCTAGCTGGCTTCTATGGCTAAAGTGGCAAGAGAAGAGTTTTGTCAAACAAGAGCTGCAACATTTGTTCTCCCTATACAGGTACTGCACTCTGTGCCAACATAAGGTGCACCTGTAAAGTGTCAAATATTGCCCAAAATGACATTTGAGACTTCAAACCTATACCAAAATCATTGTAAGATATGTCCGAGTGATGTGTGAAAATTTCATTGAAAAAGAACACTGCTTTCCTGGTTAAAAAAGCGAAAATTTGCGTCAGCTTTTAGAACGAATTACTGTATGACGTGTGTGAGGTTCATGACTGTTAATTATTGCTCTTGAGCTGAATGATTATCAATAATAGATATCGTCATACTAAATGGGCATTTGAACAAATCTAACCCTATCTTATTCTTCTCTTACCATAAGCCAAACGACACGGTAGAAGAGAAATGTGGAAGCTCAAATTAATTTGTGCGGAGTTAGACACTCTACAGGTGCACCTTTAATGTGAGCTGCAGCAGCCCCTCTGCTCCCCTCCCTCCAAAGTCCTTGCCTCATACATAACGATGATCCCTGTGTCATTTGTTTCAACGTATCATTTGTTTATTGTTTTGTTCATCCTATACAGGTACTGCCCACTGCGCAAACATGTACCCGACATCTCCCAATGATCCACCCCAACTAACCCAGGCAAGAGCACAGATCATGCAGACTTTACAGAAGTGGATCTCACAATAATACAGTAGTTAGCAGGGTAACCCGTTCCCTACTAGATGTTGCTATTTCCATAGAGTTAATACAGGGCCCCATCATGTTCCTGTAGGCAATTGGTTAAGAGACTTCACAGAATATATTTATATAAATTGTATTTCCTTGTCAAAGACACCTCATGTTTATAAATGTGATTTGTATATTTTTGGTGACAGTGGCGAACATGGTCCAACTTATCGTTGGGGGGGGGGGGGGTATTTCTTTATTTTTTGTTGAATTGTTACCATCACGTGTTTTTGTTTTGTGATGTCCCTTGTAGCTATGCCACTTTATCATTGTGCGTAAACAGAATATTTGTGTGGTTTGCTATCCTATGCACATTTTGATTATGTAAAATCCATGGATCTACTGTGTTTTAACCCATCCAAGGCCCTGTAACATAAACATTCACAATTAATTGTACCATTGTTCAATTGATCATACAGTCAATTAATTGGTCGTACAATTAATCATGAATCTTTATGTTACGGGGCCCAGGACTGGTTCCGAAAAATATTTGGACTTTGGTCTATGGAGAATACTTCGTTGTAGCAAAATTAGTCCATCCTGAGCAGTTTAAATGTAATTTGTTGCAGTAAATCATTTAAAATGAATTGAGGAAATAAAATAAAATAAAATCAAATCAATATTTCCTAAAAGTTTAAATTGGTCTGATGTTTATATATTACTTACTTGTTTAACATTCAATTTATTTGCAGGCTTTCAAAGTCATGATACTTGTGCATACACATCATATTTTGTGTGTCTGCCATCTGTGTTACAGTAGTTGTGATCAGGTTACATTTTTTATATGCAGTGTTTTAAATGTCATATTTGCAATTAATTAGAATGTCAAAGAAATGGAAATGGTTCTGGCAGTTTATATTATATCTTTTAATGACATTCAATTTGCATTTGTCCATGTTTTGACTTTCAATATCATGGTACTCGTGCATATATATGCATCATATTTTTTATTGTGGTCTGCTATCTTTGTTATGCAAATTTTGATCATGATAAATAATTCAAATTTTTGCAATAAAAAGGATTTTCAAAGAAATATAAATGAGTCTGATGTTTATATTGTTTCAATGCAAACACTCAAGACAGTCTGTTTATAATAATAAGTTTACATTTTCCATTTTGGATATATTTACACAGAATTAATTTTTGTTTGGGTATGGGTATGGGTGTGTGCGTGTGTGTGTGTGTGTGTGTGGTATCTAGGTGCATGGATGTGTACTTGCGATTGTGTGTATGTGTTGATGTGTTTATTATTTAAATGCATGGTTGTGTAATTGTATATGTGACTGTTGGTGTGCGAATGTATTATAAGATATGCATAGATGAATAGATGTGTACTTGTATGTGTGTGTTTGTGTGTGTGTGAGTTTGTGTGTATTATCTAAATGCATGTGTGTGTGTGTATTATTTAAATGCAAGGTATGTGTGTGTGTGCATTAGCAACTATTGAAGTCTAGAAAATGTAATTGTGATACGAATTTGTAGAATAACTGCTACAACACAAGAATGAGTACCTTTATATTCTGCTTATTTTATTTTCTGTATATATATATATATATAGATATGTATGTCAGTAACCATAGTAACAATTATTACAACTTATTAAATATGACTACAATTAAAAAAATCCTTACACAAATATACATATTAATAGAATTGATCGTACATCATAAGATAAATGTTGCTTAAAGGAGGGGGGAAATCC
>JBAMJV010006549.1:0-32021 GCA_037951105.1 Echinarachnius parma
GAGCAGAACTATGAATCATACTTTTAAAATAAATGATTACTTATCATGTTACACATAAATATAGTTACTTATCATGCCTGTACATAATATTAAATTTCACATATCATTTAAGAACTTGTAACTACATGTACTCGTTTTCACTCAATTGTGATACTTCAAGATCGGGTCGATGAAAGCAACATTTATGATGCCGACTCTATGAGCGCCACAAATGGGTCAAATATAGTCCTACTGGGTGATACAGCAACTTAGATAAGTTCAATCCACTTATTGGTACCGTTCATTGTAGTCATGCAGTTTCAAACATAATTAATAATGATCTTCCATAATAAATTTAAATATTTCTTACATCAATTTATTATCTATTGAAATAAGAATTTGATCATGATCCTGTGCAAAATATTGAATTCGTTTGTCAAGCATGAAGACTGAAATACGCATTATAATCATGTACAATTAAAAGCACAAACAATGAATGGTCTACATTGAATCAGAATTTGCTATTACATGTATGCATGTATATGTGTGTTTATTTTTGCTTGTTTTCTTACACATAGTTTATTTCATTCAAAATACAATCTAAATCAAAAGTGCTGCTTCGACCAGCGTTTCTTGTTATTGACATCGTATTTAAACATCTAATATTTTCTTTAGAAAAAAGAATGAAGCAAAATTTAGTTTAACAATAGACACACACAAACTATTGGTATAATTATATACTCTCCAATTACGTCATAAATATGAATTGGATAAATATTCATATGTTCACAAGTGCAGCGTTGTCGGACTGACATGGGGCACAAACACTCCTTGGAGGGGACACACAGTATGTTTTTCTTTTTGTTACTGTTGTCAAATCGATCTCCAACGAACCAGTCCACCCCCTCCATGACCACGAGACTGCAGTTACTATCAAATTGTAAGATCATTACCCAAGGGTGTGTGCTGTATTGGCTTTCTCAATACTTGTATAACTTGTAGAACGTAGAAAGGGGCCGTGTCCTGGAATGAAATGTAAAAAAAAAACAGGTGTTAAATTATTAACATATATTATGTGTAAACATGGTAAATCATCTGATCATGTAAATTAACCAAGAAAAACATGGCGCATCAAAGCCAAGAAAACATGGTACAGTCAAATGAATCATAGCTAGTCTAATCAAAGCAGAATTGTGTATTAGTACAAGTTCATTCTCACTCTCAGCATGAAGAAAAACGTACATTAAAACAAATATGAAACAAATCTAGCATGCAAGGAACAGCCGAAATCAGTGACTGTTGTTTCCACCTCAGGCCTCATCAGGCCTCCGCTCCAACGAAGCCAACCGTAAGTACGGGGGTGTATACTCCACCCCGGTCCCCATCATCATCATCGTGCGCCAAGCGGCTCACACGGAGAAAAATATACGTCAACGTAAGACAGTCAATTAACTACAGGCCATTGTAATAAAACATGCGATTGTGACTTACTTTTATCTAGAGATAGCAATATAGCTCTCAGTCTAGTCGTAGTTAGCATGCAGGAGATATTTTGAGTGAAAGATGATGCAGGTAGTGGACAGCTACAGGTACTTTCTCACGAATCCACCCTTTCTCACATGTGTCGATGAAAACAAACGATCTCTTGTTTCAGTTGCATAAAGCAAAAATGTCTATAGAGTGCCGATTTGCTGGAATACATGTTCGCGCGACAACAGGCCCGATACGTAATAGACTACATACACTGCGGTGTATTCCGCTTCCGTAATGCATCACGGTTTATGAACACGCATTTGCCCTCTATACGCCAAGCGGCTCTTACGGAGAAAAGGTATAGACGGCCGTTTTCCGAAATACGTTCACGCCATAATTTGCCAAATGCGCCGTCCAATCGGCGTGCATATCACTTCCGTAATACAGCGTAGTTTATTGACATGCATTGCGCACGATTGCAAACGAGGAGAGGCCGCTCGCGCTATATGCTAATGAGCTTTGCACCAAGTCTTAGTAACGAGCGCACTGTACGCTCCGCCCACTGCACAGTGCGCTGAATGGAATTTTGTGCAGAGATTTTGTGGCTTCGCGTACCATGTTTTTGCCCATATTTTCTGCACGGTGGTAAGAAAAAACAGTCACAGGAATATCTTAATTTCTACTAAAGTAGAAAAGGTAAGGTCACACAAATTTCCAAATCTTATTTTTTAACAATAGTCTACATGATGACGCAAAAATTTCAAAATTTAAGCAAGTATTTTAGAAGTTACAAAAAATTACCAGACACTGAATAGAAGACCGTTTGTGAATAACTTAATCTGTTTTTCTGAAAGCAGTGTTTGAACTTTTTGGGTTTTCTAGGCTTCAGAATTGAAAAAATGACTAAATTCAATACCAAATCAATAAATCATTGATCCCTGAACTTATTCCTTTGTATACTTTGCAGTTATACTAGTATATGGATAATCTTCTTATTTTGTAAAGCACTTGTTCCAACCGGAACCAATATTTGCTGGACAGAATGACCAAATCTACTCCAATTTGTATGTAATTCCGTTACCGAAATTCCAAGAAAGTTTTTTTAAAGAACTTTAATATTGATGAATTATTCTGTAATTGTAAATCCAATGCTAAAATATGTGTCCTTGAAATCCCAAACACCCAATTCTTTAATATCTTCACCCATTTCTATGAAAATATCGGTAACGGAATTACATGGTAACGGAATTACACCGGTAACGGAATTACATCGGTAGGGACGCAACATTAATTTGACTTCAAAGTGGGTAGGAAGTTTTTGAAAGAAAGGAACTCCACCTGCTATACAGGGGGGGAAACAAAATCCAACTTCTGATGAGTAAAAAACAAATTATGAATATAAAGGAAGATATCAAATGAGATAGATCCTCTCTTATGACCTTCTGTTCTTTTGCCATAAAAATAGTTGAGAAACAGTTTATCTATTAAACATATGTCAGGCATAGTTTTCACAAAGTACACACAAACAAAATCTTGCAGTCTATGGCAAGAAAATAAAAAATAGATCACCCAACCCCAACACCCTCCCCTTGTTGAAGTCTAAGACTGCAGGTAGTATTGAGGAAGATAGTGTCCAAGATAACAGCAAGAACACTCAGAACAGAGGAAAAAGCAACAACACAGTCTATATTAGCAATGTCATCAGCAGCGGCATGGAGGACCTCAAATTGAAATGGGTGGTAGTTCAACACTGCAAAGAAAACAATGCCAACAAATTAATTGGCCAAGTGATAGAAGCTGTGGATAGTAACATTACTGTCAAATTATTGAAGCAAACAGTACCAGAGAAGTATGGTTGGCCACATAGTAGATGACTTTGGCTTGAAATCTCATCAGTTGCTCAACTTGAGATTGGTCTAAAAAGACCAAGACTACCAGTACCACTTTGCGCCAGCAGGAGTATTGAGTATAAAGTTTCATCTCATTATCTAGTCAATCCCTTGCTTCTGCTTAAAAGCATTAAGACAATGGGCCCTTTGAAATTCTGTCAATATTATAAGAGGTCACCTGCAAATGTCCAGGATGATCCAGACACAATTGGGCTGATGACAGACTATACTTCGGCTATATTTCAAAGGGCCCATTGCCCTGTTGCCTAATATCAGAACTCAAGGGATTGACTAGATAATGAAAGGAAACCATTCAAATATTATAGCACCATACAGGAACTACACAATAGGTCTACTGGTGAATATTGTTACCGGTAGGTTTTGTCTTTTTAAGCCAAGCTCAAGTTGAGCTACTGATTTGGGCCAATTACATTATTCACAGGTCTTAGATATGTAAAAGAGCCACAAACAGACAGAATAGATACTCTCCTTCATATAAATGCATGTATCATGCTAACTTATTCACTGGCTTTAAAATGTAGCTTGCCAGTATTATTGCTGATGAATTAAAGTTCAGACAATAAGATTGAACTCTATCCTTGCTGGCCATTTGACTTGTCAGTATTGTAACATACTTTGTTAGTACCATTTATAAATAAGTTTAGGATTTTTAAAACTTGAACATCTTTAATATCAAGTTGTACACATTGTGCATTACATAATATACTACAAACAATTAATTGTATCCCTGATACATGTATCACCTGATCTCTGACTATAAATTAATGCTCTTGTACATGCTTCTAACAATTTATTATGTCCAAATTGCATCAAGTATGTGTACATGATCAAAAAAGTGTCTTGGTAGTATTCTTCAGTAGTAGTGATTTTGATCAGATGGATGAGTTTAATTTAGAACAATTTAGTAGATGGCATAAAAAATACAGGTAGAAATTATTTACAGGTCTAATAGCATCATAGATACCCTCAATGAGCCACAAATGGACAGAAGAGATACACTTTCCTTCATATAATTACTCATAACATACTAATTAGTTTCCTGGCTTTTAACTTCAAAGAATTATTGGTATTAACATTCAGACAATAGGATTGAAACTTATCCATGCTGGCCATTAAAGGGTACCACCACCCAAAAATAATATTCTTATTATAGAAAGGTAACATCTTTAGTATTCCATTCCTTCAACAAGCTCACAAAAATATGTTTTCAGAAAAAAATATATAATTGGAAAAAGCATCACCATTCTCAACCATGCTTTCATGCGGTCTGAATTGCGAAGACTATATGCGTGCAGAGCCAGAGCGCTCTGTGCAGAGCGAACGAATCATCCGGGATTCTATTGACGTACGCGTGAAAGCATTGGCGCACTCGCAAATGCTTGGCCCGTATGGAACCAGGAAATAGCAGTGGTTCCGTAAGTGGTGGAAATTAATTGATTTGTTTATGAATTACACAACCCTTTGCAAAATGTCGGGTATCTATTTGATATCACAAAACCGTACCAAAACATATAATAATGTGTTGTCCTTTGCCTGGTGGTCCCCTTTAAACTTACCAGCATGGTTACATACTTTGTTAGTACATGTCCAATGTATAAGTCTTCCCAGGGTTTTCTGAATTATAATATCAAGTTGTACACATTGTGTATTGCATGATATACTTCAAGCAATTCATGTTACCCTTGGTACATGCATCATTTGACATCTGACTTTGATTTATTGTTCTGCTAAGCACTTGCTTCCCAATCTGTTTTGTCCAAATTGCATAATATAAGGAAGTGTACATGATCAAAAAAGTGTTTTTGTAGTATATGTGTATGAAATACTTTGGTAGAAGTGATATTTATCCAATGGATACGTATAGTTTAGAAGAATTAGTGGATAATTGACAAAGCAGTGTTACTAGTGTAACTCCGTTACCATGTTCATTAGATAGCTTTCTAGTATAAATAGAGAAATATGTGACCATTGATTTGAGCCAGGACTGCAGAGTTTGATAACAAGGACTATGTAAACGAAGACTGACTTGAATTTCGCAAATACAAATAGTTATTTTTTTAGAAATTTCACACTGCGTTACCAAATTAACAAATTAAGCAGGCGTATTCATATATTACTTCATAATTTGGCATAAAAGTATCTTGCATTTTGGTTTTTATAAATGTTTGAACATAAAAATAACATTTTAAAGGGATTTTAGCTCATCTGGTATTCAAAAAATTAAACTTTTTAAGGTAAATTTCAGAAGGCGTAATTCCGTTACCATTTATGTAATTCCGTTACCGCTGCCTTTTTTGGAAACATGGTCAGTTACGACCAAACAAGATGAACATAAAAGAAAAAATTAATGTTATCATGAAGTTGACACCCATAGCAATGAATTTTAAAATAAATCTACACAAAATGTCTTTTAAATTTCAGAGGAATTCATGTGAAAGTTGAAGGTGGGAAAAAAGGCCCATTCTCTGCCGTAATTCCGTTACCGACGTATCATACGTGCTAGCACTTTCCTCATGTATGAAATTTCCATATTTTTGTTTCTATATGACAGCAGGTATATCTCCAGAACTTATTAAAGTGTTGATAAGCCTTTAGGTCATAGGACTAATCCATATTATGAAAAAGAATGAGCAAAATTTCTCTGAATTGTAATTCCGTTACCACGGAATTGCCCATATTTGGTTGAGGCGGAGGCCAGAGCCCATTTCTGATTTCATTTTCTTTCTATGCAGGGTCTTCTGCAGGCAGTACAGCCGAACATCGTATTTCCAACAAAGGGACTTTTTGATGGCGCTTCGCTCGACCCTAGCGTGCGTCTTCAGCCACCAACTGGTCTTGGAAATGATGATGATCGGATGTCATTTGTCTCTAAGAAGAGTGTGAAAGGAAGCAAGCAGCTTAAGAAGTTGGAGAAGAGAAAATTGAGGCATGAAAGATGGATGGAGAGTAAGTTTTGGAATTTTGAAACATCGCATGAATAATTTTTTTTTTTAAGGAGACAGAGGAGACAGAGAGAGGGATAGTATTTGGACACTCCCGTGATCCCATCATGCAAACACACACACACACACAAACAAAAAGAAGAAATCCAACAAACATTTAAACATGTTAATTGTTATTATAGCCTACTAGTCTATAGCCCAGGCCTACATGTAGGCCTACCTATAAAATCAGAACTCCGGCATAACTCTTGTGATACTACTAGATACTGTTTAATTTAGATTTTAAACGCTTCTACCAACCTTCTTCTTTTTTTATTAATTAGAATAGCTGTACATTTCTGATTCCATGATGATAACTCAAACAAACATTTTGTGACAAAGATTTCTTTTGATCGAGTCCATACTACAGACTTTTACTAAGTAATATTGTACAGTTTAGATGCAACATTGTGGATGGTTAAATCTGTGACAAACATTATTTAAGTTTCTTTTTTCTTTTTTTTCTGGGGGGGGGGGGGGTGGGTAGGGTGATAAATGTTTTGGGGTAATCAGCAATTCAAAATCGAAGATACTACATGTGTATGACTTTACGTGCCTAACAGAAATCATTTTACTCTCTGAAGTGCAGGATGAAACTCTGTTCACAGCAATCATCTAAAGAAAACAAGAAAAGTGGGCACTGATGATACATGTAAATTCAGTCACTGTTTTGTTTCCATTTGATGTTTTCCTCTGCAGGGGATCACTACTGGTGGTCAGAATAGGCAGGTTAGCTGCCAGAGACTGGTAGAAGCCACTAAAACAGGTTGGCCTTATCTTTATTGTGTTTTTCTTCTTCTCTACAGAAATGGATGTAATTAGCACCACAAAAAGGAGAGAAAAGGATGCGAAGAAACGGTCTGAAGTGCCGGTTATTGGAGACATGAATCCACTACACGATGCTCTTCCGGAGCTCTCTGAAATTCTCAGAATAGGCCAGCAGTATGGACAGAAGAAAACAGCAGGGTAATACTTGGCTTCTACCCTTAATATTTCATTTAATAGTATACAAATGATGCACAGGTATGAGTGGGTCGGTAGGAATTGTTTGCACAAGGTACATGTAACTATGGAACTGTTAAACCCACGAGGCGAAGCTGAGTGGGTTTAGACTAGTTTCCATAGTTACCGCGTGCAAACAATTCCACCGACCCACGAAATAAACTTGCGCATCATCTGTTTTATAGAATGGGCATTGTTACGCCCCCCAAAAAGTCAAAAAATTAAAAATTAGAAAAATTACCGGATGCATGAAATAATTTTACCAGACGCATGAAATTTTTTACCGGACCGTGACTTTTCATGCATCCAGTACAATTAATTGTCTGCACAAATTTTGCTCTCAACCAATCAGATTGCAGGGATTTATCAACCCATTCTATAATGCCTATTGCTTTTAATTTCAGTGGAACCTCATTATGTAAAGGTCGATGGGGCCCATATATTCAGGGGTGTGAGACCTCCGATTTAAATCGGAATTCCGACTTTTTGCCTCAAACAGCAATCTTCATTTTCCGCTTATTTTTAATTTCTACTTTACGATTATTTTTACACTTAGCAGTCCAAATATATTTATTTATTTGTTTTACATCTGCTTAAAAAATTGAATAATTATTCCAGCCAGTTTGAATGTAATTATAATCCTTAAATTCTCTGCAATTTGTAATGTTTTCTTTTAACAAATACACATTCTTCAATGTTTGGTATTCATGTTTGCCCATTTTTTTTGTAGAGACAACTGTAAAAAGAAACCTCGTGCAACCTTGAAGATGAAAGACCGACAGAAATTAGTGTAAGCATAAATCTCAATTGTAATTTGGTTTCAAAGTAATTTCCTTCTTTGAGGAAAGGTCAATATGGGTCATCCCCCAGTAGAGTTGATGTAAAGTTCTAGAAAATTAACAATACATATGAATGAATCCAGATGAAATTACAAAAAATGCTAAAATTATCACAAAGATTAATAAACAAAATACACTTCTAAATTCAATAATGTTGTAATTGCATATAGGCTTGTATAGCCTGTAGGAACCAAAGAATTTCTTTCAAGTTGCAGCAATTTATTTTTTACTCTGGTCAGAATTTAGTGTATTTACATCTCGATTACAATGGGTACGATTGTAAAATTTAGATCATACTTGATAACATGGAGAACAAAATAAACAATGAGAACTAAATGGAATGCTCGCATATCATTTTATTTCTAGAAAGATATTTATTTGCATTCTGGTTAATTCATATCGAAACAGATCGATTGATAAAGTAAAGGCATTGTTCTTTGTTACATTTATAGGTTATTCATTTCATTACGAGGATTTGGAAGACTGTATGCAACCAATCACCCAACAACTTTTCTTGGTTCTAGTTGATTCTTATAAGAGTACAACAAATTGCAAATATGGCACATTCATATAACCAGAGGTACATGTATACTGAACATTCCTTCGTTTCTAATTTAACGCACAGAATGGAAGAAACGGCCCACTTTCAGGAGGTTCTGAAGCACTCTGCGTTCAAGTCGAATCCGTTTGCCACCATCAACGAACACCTCAAGAACAAACTCAAACAGGAGCAAGAGTCGGATCAAACGTGAACAATGAAAGACAATTGCATAGTATAGCCAATAGTAGAAATTACAGTTTTCGTTATGGCCCAGTCAGGCAAGTATAGGCCTACAAATTTAACGATTTTCTACTCGAGTGATCCAAAGCCTGATTCTGGTGGCCCCAAACAAAGACAAACATTACAAATTATGTTATGACCATAACATCAAAAGTAACCCCCCCCCCCCCCCCCCCCAACAATTAAACATGATTTCTTATCAAAATTCTGCCTTGACAGAAACATTTCTAACGTTGGGTGGAAATCACAAAGGAGGTTTTTACAAACCATGGTTTGACGATGGTCTACATCTATGGAATGCTGCTCGTATACAAGTAAATTGTACATCCACATTGTTAACAAGTAAGGAGTTTACATTCCTTCTCCATCAGTTTACAAATGGCATTCCATAGATGTAAACCATCGTCAAACCATGGTTTGTACAAACCTCCTTTGTGAATTCCACCCATTGTGTACATCCTTTGTGTGAAATAAGAGATATCACTGCAGGAATATACAGAGCTTCATGATAAAAAGGGGGTTCTGCTTGTGATCGGCTATAGCTAAACCCTGCACATGTTGGCAAGAATCAGTATGTAGATTTTCATACCATTAGAAAGGCTACATCACAAGCATTCATTTGATGCTTTGTTCTAACAAATTGGTCAATAATATTGGTGAAGATATGATCGTTTCAATTATATAATCATAAGTCTTTTACACACATTATGTGAACTTAAAATGCCCATTTCTTCAACACATCAATTACCGACAAGTGCAGGGCTTTGCTTTAGCCGGTCACATATACAAGAGCAATGAGGTTCCACTGTAGTTATCAACTTGTTATACTCCCTCATCGTTCGCGTGAAGTATCAGTATTCTGATACAATGAACGATTTATTTATCAACATTTGGACACATTTTTCTGCAATTGAAAAATGTTTTGGAACCTTTTTCAATTCAATATTAAATATCTCCATAACTAGGGAGAGTCGGATACCTTTGAAAAATCAAAATCCATTTGATTCTCTTGTTACCATAAGCCAAACAACAACATACAAGAGAAGTGTGAAAGCTCCAAGTGACTTTGGTTTAATTGTAAAAAGTTAATGTATCACTTTGATTAAGTATTGTAAAGTTTCCTTATGGAAGTTATTCAGGAAATAATGGGTACATTTATATAACATAATGTTTGTACAAACCTAAAATATAGTACATCTATTAAAAACTATTTGAAGAAAGACTGAATTGTATCTTGTGACATTTTAATTTAAAACCGCAAAGTATGATCTCCAAAAGTAGATACATGTCAATGTTTTATTACTATTTACAGTATTTATTTATATATATATATATATATACGTTTTTCAAGGTCAAAAGATATTGCACGAGTAAGAAACTTAATGATCCATGAAAGACTCAATGATTACTTTCATTGCCTGGAATTCTCATGAGCAAGTTAGATTTAGCCCGGGATAAAGTAAACACTGTTTTAAGAAGCGCAGTACTACAAGCAATGCACATTTATTTCTTTATTTATTTATGTGCAATCATCACATCCTACACAAAACATAGATGCTGAAACCACTGCGTATGATGCTTAATTATTGCTTACTACCTTTGATATACTGGCAGGAAGAAAGATTTTTAAGCGTAATGAAAACTGACGATTGTCAATTTTGAAGGTTTATTCGCCTTTCTATCTGGATTATATGGACACACTACTAGAACAACCTCCATAACCTGTGCTGTTAACACCCAGTGTAGAAAGCACTTCGAAAAAGTGAAAATAATTTTTTTTTGTTTATGGACACGCCAATAGAACAACCCCCAGAACCTGTGCTGTTGAAACCGAGTGTATAAAGTGCTTACATCATTTTGAAAAATTGAAACAAACCCTGAGGAAGACTTAGTACCTGGCCTTCCATTTAGATAAAACAGACCCACGGATGAGGTAAAATGATACCATTTAGCCCAGGCTAATTTTATCCAGCTCATGAAAATTCCAGCCATTGAGTCTACATCTAATTACAGCAACAAGTAAGAATATGAATATAATTTCTTTGGTAGAAAGGTCAAGGTGTTTCTGTTATATAACGCATCAATGACTTCATGAGATACTGGTACAAGTTTGAGCACACAAAATTAGCGATTCTATCGATAGAAGTAAAATAATAACAATAACAAATAATTTAATCATACATGAATTCTTCTTATACACAATATGTACAGACATGCACTAAAATCATTGACATAATAATAATAATGTATTTATATAGCACATTTTCCATCTAAAATGTTAAAAAGTGCTGACATAATATTGTCACAGTTCATTTCATTTCCTGATAACATGCATTCCTGACAATATGGCATAATAATACTATTTTCATTCATGATTTTGAAGTATGCAATAAACATACTAAAATATACTTCCCCATAAATATATATATTTTAAAAGGCAGAATGAAAGAAAAATGTAGTGACAAATTTAATAACGATTCATAAACATTCCCAAAATAGCTCTTTACATGGAACATCATCTCTAGCTCAATAAAAAAAATGAACAGCGTAAAAGCGAATTGTGCAACCACCTGTATACTGTAGATAGCAACTTGCCTGTTAACCTGATAATGTGAAGTGCTATATTATAGAACACCTGTAGTGTTGTATGAAATAACCACTTTTAGTATACAAAGGGTTTAAATGCAGAAAACAAATAAAAACCATTTTGTAATAATTCAAGATGTAATTGCTATTAACCCTAACCAGGCCGGGTTATTTTGGCTATGCTATAGCCGGGGGGGGTGGATTCCACCCCCCCCCCCTGAGATCTCGGTCGCCGAACGCGCGGCCGCCACAAAATTTGGCACACGGATAGATTGCGACATAATCTACAAGATTGCATTGTTAGTTTTACAACAACAAAAAAATTCGAATTAATTATGCAAATTTATGCAAAAATCCCCTTTTTGTCAATAAATCACTAAATATGGCTCAGAATATGCTAATTTTGTGCATGAATATTCTTTATGACCTAATTATCAGGTTTTCAACATTAAAAATTGCGACAGTCAAACAATTTCCATAGGATTTGTACACAAATCACAAAATTTGGCAATTTTCGGGCCGACGCTCACTTACAAAAGGTCACGTGACTTTAGAACCGTATACCCGGTCGTCGCAAATTTGGTCTCAAAAGTAGCGCAAGACTTCAATGAAAAAACTCATGAAGTCGCGCAGCAATACCTGCGCGCGTTGCGGAATTATCGCGCGAAAAGTCGAGGTGGGGGTGGATTCCACCCCCCCCCCGCGGCCTGGTTAGGGTTAAACCTGATGAAAAACAATACAAATGCAGAATGTGTGATACTTTTCATCATGTATACCTTTAAAAATATAAGTATTAAGAAATCATATAAAAACATAATTTTGTTTATGATGGTCTGTTTAATTCCTTGTTATGTCTGATATCTCGTTGTATTGGGCCTTTAGAATAATAAAATACATCAAACCTGGGCCTGTGAAATAGACCGCTTCTGTAATGTATGCAAATAATATGCGTACGACGTCAGACTCCCTGTTGGCAAGCTTAACAATAGTAACTAGGTCCGGCAAGCTCCGGCAAACTTAGCTTGCCGGACCTAGTTACTATTGTTAAGCTTGCCAACGGGGAGTCTTACGTCATAAGCATATTATTTGCATACATTACAGAAGCGGTCTATTGCCTCGTTATAAAAGCTTGTTATAAAGAGGTTCAACTGTATTGATTTTTGCACATAAACTCTCCGTAATATACCTTCATCTCAATACAAAAGACAGAGTGATGATTTCTTTCGCTGAGCATTGGAGTTGAATCTCGGCTCGCTCATTGCATCAGGTGCTGATTGGTCAGCTTGAATAATGCCCTTTGTTATGGAAACTGGGTTCCCATTTCGTGGTTCAGGGCTGCTTACAACTTGAAAGCTGCAGAAAATAATGAAAAATATATAAAGAACAAGTGTGACACAACATAACACAATATTGTATTCATTTTATTGTCAGTTTGAAAAGCTACAAGTACAGTAGTTAGTACAGAAAGTGACTTAGTCCACTACAGTACTCTTCCTGCAATTCATTTTTTGCTAGCCTGGCTTAAAATTTTACTTGTCCCTGGCCACCAGGCCACTTTCACTGCTGCACCCCTAACGTAATAATATTCAAATAAAATAATCATAATTTCTTACCCCGCATGAGATCGATTAGCCCCAGGAAGAAGCAAATCGAGCAGAAGCACGGTCCCCGTCTTGTTCTCGGCCGCCAGCTGATACCGGTCCTCGCTCGCCCGCACCATCTGGAAGAATTTAATCTGCGACTTGCTGTCAAAGGACGCCCTCAGTGTTCCACTCGGAAGATGCCACGCTTTGATCGTGCAGTCCCTGGATACGGTTACTAGGCACTCGTCATCGTCCGACACCTGCATGTTCATGATGGCATGGTTGTGGCCAACCAAGAAGCTGAACAAAATAGAATCAAAACGAAAATTAAGATGCGTTCTGGAAATCGAGTTAGTGTGTTAACTGCCACAACTCAATCATGCAACCCTAAGATACTTTTAAATGCAGCTCTAATTGAACAAAAAGTAATATGTGGCCACAAATATTCTTTTCTTGTACTTTTACTTTCAACAATGACTGTATTAGGGTGCTCTAAAAAGACAATAGTTTATGGACTTTTAAATATTTAATCTATAATCCCTTTTTACTTGTATTCTATAATTCATTACAAGTCATACAACAATAAAGCTTGCATTATAGACGGAAAGAAGTCAGATTTCAGGCATTGCATGTACACAAAAACAATACTGTTATAAACCAAGGGTGTGTCTTGTGCATAAGAAAACCATTCCATAATTTTGTGTTGGCTACTTACTAGTCTTTCGATTCGTCCGCTTCACCAAAGTGCCATGCATGGAGCTGATCGTTCCCAGTGTGTGTTCCCGATATGACCCTTGACCCATCGTTAGTGAACGTGACGCAGATGACGTCCGCAGTGTGGATGGAGAGTTTCTTGACCATTTGACCGAGGGACTCTGCCTGCAGCGACCACACTCTTACATCCATTGCACCAGTCACCGCATACTTGGCTGTGAGAAAAATGGAAAGAAAGATCTATTGGAAGCAGAGAATCACTAAATGTATTTTGATTATTATCATTTTTTATTTTTTTTATTCAGCAAATCAAATACACAAGAAAAGTGTAACAAAGTAAGGAAATTGCAACCACTGGAATGCCAGGGCTTGGAAGAAGTTAACTGAATAACTGTGTCCAAAAGCCTTCCGTCCCAATTCCAGTGGTTGCTAACAGAATGGTAACAAATCAACAAGTATAACCGTGGATAAAAAGTGAATAATGCGAACGTTTGAACCTCAGAAGAACACCAGTATATGGACAATTGACTTGACCAAGGGAGTCTGTCACTTGAGCTCTGAGGGAGAATACCATGCTGCTTTATGACGAGTATTCAATTTATAATGTCATCATTCAGAAATGATTCTTTCTCACTATTTTGTGCAATTGGGCAACTTCAGGACATATTAGTGCATATAATAATCATATAACAATTATTGTGCACCATCCATCTAGTATAACTATTCTGACTGTAGCACAAAGGGATGACAACACAACAAAACCAAGCAAAGCAGATTACTTAAAATCTAATCATATACATGTAGATGGATAGATATGACCTGCTTCCAGGGCAATAATCATGGTAATTCAAAGAACGAAAAAACATTGAATTCAAATTTGAACCAGTTCAAGATAATAGATAATTAGTACAACATGCATTTTGCATAAATAGCCAGAGAATTTGCAGTCCGTCCTGATTGGATTTAATAATATGCATCTACATAATTATATAGGACATTTTCATAATGGTACAATTAAATCTTTTCATTTCCGACTCTGTTTTCTTACCATCTTTTGAGATGTCCATGCATCTGATTGCAGTGTTGTGTGCTTCCGCAGTGTGCAGACATTCTCCCGTGTTGTAGTTCCAGATTCTCATTACCCCCTTGTTGTCTCCGGATAGGATGAGAGTGTCTGCCGTTTGCACAACTACCTTGACAAATTCCACAGGGGCTTCATGACCTTTATAAAAGAACAAAATTAACAAATATTACATTCTCTATAAATTATTATCCATGTGTCATATTTAGATTCGGGTCCAACCGTCAAAACTGATAGGATAAGAGCGTCTGCCTTTTACACAACTACTTTGACAAATTCCACAGGGGCTTCATGACAATTTAACAAAAAAAATTAACAAATACAAATTCTTACATTTGTATGCATACTCGTCCCACCGCTAACCCCTGAAAGGATGAGTGTGTCTGCCTTTTGCATAACTATCTTAAGAAATTTCGCAGATTTAAACACATCCTGCCCAAAAAAAAATCCAATTTCCTGTCGAAACCTGCTATTTTCATACTCAAATGGTTGAAGAGTCTCCAACATTCAAAATTGTGTATTTCCCTACCATACACTGAAATAATATGAAAGAACAGTGAAACCTCCTTATAAAAAGCACCTTGGTCCCATTGAATCTATACATAGTTATATCAGATATAAAATACATAGAATACATAAAATACATAGAACCTGGACTTGTGAAATTACCTCACTATATGAGGTATGGTAGGTGTACTACACATCGGCACTGTTTTTAATATCAGCACACCGCGTAATATTTGTTTTTGCGTGTGTTGTGAAAAATCGCGCATGTGATGATGCGCGCTACCCTTAACAACTAAACTGGTCGAAATGTTGAGGAGAAATAATAAAGATCGTCCGCTACTAGTAAATTTGTGAAATGATGCCAATAAATTTAACATCGCACAAGAAATTTGGAGTTGCAATCATTGTCAATGAGAGTTGAGGGGGTGCCGGTATTAAAAGTTTAAGAGTTTGTTATAAAGAGGTTCCACTGTACATGGGATAATGGCATACCTTCAAGGACCAGCCTGCATGACCTGTCATTCAGCTTCCACACTCTCAAGGTCATGTCCTTTGACCCCGAAATCACCTCATCATCATGCCCCAGGGCCATGCACAGCATGCCCTTCTTGTGACCTTCAAGAGCAAAGGCATCCGCGCCATCTGATTGGTCAACATTCCACACCCTGACCACGCCTTCTTCCTTGAGTGCTCCAATCAGTTTCTTGCCATCCCTACTGATGAGGAAGCAGACGACAAAGCCCGCTTCTTGACGAACGACGGAGCAGTCGGAGAATCGCCAAAATCTGACGGCGTCGTCCGATCCGCTGGTGACCACGGTCGACTTGTCCGGAGTGAAGGTGATCGAATAGCAATGGCCAGAGTGCCTCTCTCTTTTCATGACCTGCAAAATGGATATCAAGCAAAAATTCACAATTAAATATGCAGCGCTATCCATCTTCATCTAATGGTCATAGTAACAAGCAAAATCACATGGCAACGCGATATTAAATACATATTCCTATGATTTTCAGTTTAAGAAGTTATAACTGTCAACTTTTCCACAGCACAACTTATAGCATAGTAGTGAATGGAGTTCCTTTCTCCTTTATAATGAACTCATATAGTAACATTAAAATAAAACATAATTGCTCACATATAAGCTCATAAGCACATTTGTAGTAAGAGCATCTAAGAATGACTAGATGGATCTTCGACTGCGCGCAGTCGAAAATGATGCCTCCGCCATTACGCAATTTATTTATGTCAAGCCCAAATCATCATGTACACAGAATTAATTCTGTCAACTCAATTTTGATGGTACTCTGTCTTTTAGATCTTGACGTATCACAATTATGAGCTATAAGTTACCTTGACCTTTGCCCTCATGACCCCAAAATCTAATGAAAACAATTGTTCCCTATTATACATTCAGGTATCAAGTTGGATTGAAATCTGATATTCAGTTCTTGAGATTTCCAATCTCAAGCTACTTTTACATATAATGAGCCCTGTGACCTTTGACCTTTGACCTCATGACCCCCAAAATCTAATCAGTTCATTGGCTCTCCAAGGAACATACATGTACCAAGTTTGGTCAGAATCTGTCAATCCCTTCTTGAGATAATGCGATCACGGGCTATTTTTGCATATATAATGAGCTCTGTGACCTTTGACCTTTGAACTCATGACCCCAAAATCTAATCAGACCATTGGCCCCCCCCCCCCCCCCAAGATACATACATGTACCAAGTTTGGTCAGAATCAGTCAATCCGTTCTTGAGATAACGCGATCACGAGCTATTTTTGCAATATAATGAGCTCTGTGACCTTTGACCTTTGACCTCATGACCCCAAAATCTAATCAGATCATCGGCCCCCCAAGATACATACATGTACCAAGTTTGGTCAGAATCTGTCAATCCCTTCTTGAGATAACGCGATCACGAGCTATTTTTGCATATATAATGAGCTCTGTGACCTTTGACCTTTGACCTCATGACCCCAAAATTTAATCAGATCATTGGCCCCCCAAGATACATATATGACCCAAGTTTGGTGAAAATCTGTCAATCGGTTCTTGAGATAACGCGATCACGAGCTATTTTTGCATATATAATGAGCTCTGTGACCTTTGACCTTTGACCTCATGACCCCAAAATCTAATCAGATCATTGGCCCCCCAAGATACATACATGACCCAAGTTTGGTGAAAATCCGTTAATCGGTTCTTGAGAACCCTAACGCGATCACGAGAACGGGACGTACGGACGTACGTACGTACGGACGTACGGACGGACGGACAACCCGAAAACATAATGCCTCCGGCTACTTCGTTGCGGAGGCATAAAAATCATACGAAAGATACCTGTTGACAAATCAAATATACCCTTGCATGAAATGATACTTTTAACTGTTGGATATGAATGTAATGGATCCTTTCTAGATCCTTACCATATTTCTTCTGTAGTCCCACACCTTGGCGCTCTTGTCGTTAGAAGCTGTATAGATCGCCTGCCGACCTGGCAGACCCGTGACGTCAGCTATCCAGGACGAGTGTCCCTCAAGCGTTGTAATCAGTGGACAATCTTTATGCTTCTTTGGCGATGTCTTCTGCGGACCTTCTGACGCTGCAGGATTGATATTCCAGACCTTCAAGAGGTCATCTTTGGATCCCGAAACCAGGATGGAGCGACTCTTGGTATCGTTCGGATCTGATGGTCCGTACCACAGGCAGGTGATGTTTCCTGCATGTCCTGTTGATGCAAAAAAGTATGAAATATACTAATGGGGACTGATAGGACAGACTACTAGTGTTTACATACTGATGTAAAATATTGCACCAAAGTGTTGACAAATTTGCCTTTATATAAGAACTTTATGACTGGAACTGCCACAGTAATTGTTCCATAAAGCAACACTGCATAAAGGTACGTAACAACAAGACAATACCGTTTGTGTAATATTCATAGCATCATTGACAATAGCATAATACATTTTTGAAATAACAATGTTGGAAATATAATACACATTTCTTCCTACTATACAAATAAAATATGGTACCCTGCAATAAGAGATATTGTTGAACCAACACCTTGCTTGAAATTCATCTGAATATTGTACCTGTTCATACCACAATGCTTGCTTATCTCTTGGATCTTTAATTTTTTCAATCCATTGCCTCTTTGATTTCAAAATTATTGTAGATACCCAGTTCTTGTAGGCACAAAGATAACAAGTTGTTCATCCTAAACTTCATAAAGAAAACACATTCCTCACCTTTACACATAGTGACTGTGGTTCCTTGTTGGATATCCCATACGCGGACAGTGAAATCTTCAGACCCCGAAGCAAGCAACAGATCCGACAGGACCAGAAGACAAGATACAGCTTTCTTGTGTCCTTCAAGTGATCGTCCAGGTGCAGAAGGCTTGTCCAGGTATTGGGACAGCTGGATCACTCCATCCTTTCCTCCTGTCATCACAGTCTTGATGCCTTTGGCATGGGCAGCGCACTTGAACTCATTCGCTGGGTGAGACTGGAATGTATGGATGCACTCCTGCAACGTGATCGACCAATGCCTCACAAAGCCATCCTGACAGACAGACAGCAGCTCTTGGTTTCCTTCAAATGAGACAAATCCAACTGCCTGGGGATGCTCCAACTTGGTGAGAAGACTACCATCCTTGAGGTTCCATACAAATACGCTGGATCCCTTTTCAGAACCGGCAACCGCCATTGAATTATCATCACTTATCTGTAATGACGTGATGGCACTGTCTTCTCCAGAGTTCAGCTTCGCAATGCATTCACCGCTGACCATGTCAAACATTCCCAACATCTGGCAGCCAAAGATGACAAACTTGTCATCATGACTGATGGCAAGGCACAGCTTCCCTGAAGCCTTCTTACCCGCTTTCACTTGCAAGGTGTGGATGAGTTCTGTTGTCGATTCCTCAAACACGTTTGCCATTGGCTGTCCTTCAGAATCCTTGCAGACTGTCACTATGATGGTATTTGATGACTTGGTGCAGGAGATGGCCTCAACTCTGGAGGGATGCCCAGACAGGGATGCCTTCAGGTGTCCTCCAGGTGGAATCAAGCATGCGCCCCGGGGGATGATCAAAGACCTTTTTGTTGTCTCTACCCAGGATGTTGCTCCTGCTAGAAGGCGGGCAATGTTTGGATTGTTGTCTGTCAGGTCTGCCATGCATCCTGTCAGCTGTCCCGCCAGAGAGAAAGGGTCCTCTTTGAGGTTGCTTCCAGAGAGATAAAGGGCATCAATCAGCAGAGTGCTCTCCATATCATATGCGGAGAAATCATTGAGAAGATCAAGAACACTGAAGGCTCTCAGCTTGGTCAAGATCCAGTCAAAGTTGTACATGATGTGCTTCACCATCCCTTCAGGTACACCATCTTTCCGCCCACACCTTGCCAGGTGATATGGAAGTTCTTGCAACTTCCTCAGATTGAAGACATTTTCTCCAAACATCAGGGGCTGAGGTGCTGCAAGACGATCTGCATTTGGAAAGTCTTTGTTGCGTTTCTCGAGACGGACTGGCTTGATGTTTCCCTTACTGTAATCTCCAAGAAACATGTCAGCAAGCAGTTTATGCATGGACTCTTTTGTTTGGAGGTCTCCTAAGTAGCATCTGTGAGCAGTTTCAATGAACTGCCGATGGTACCAAGTTATCACAGTCTTTCCACCTGACTGACGTTCAACTATGAATTCTGTGATATCATATCTCAGTCTCTTCCAGACGGACGATGGAATACGGACAACCCCTTTGACAGGAGGGTCCCAGTACTGATACACATCATTCAGGACTTCATCATCACACGACAGAACATCTTCAATCTCTGCTTCTGTGAGCCCACTTTTTCCTGCCGTGAGATACCCAAGAGCACGTGACACAAAGATCTGACCATGGTCATCTTCCAATTCCTTATACAGGCTGGTAATCGCTTCAACAACGGTGCCTGGCAGCTTGATCCCCTCAACAGATTTGTAGGATGGCCAGGTAACAAAGTCTTCAAAGAGGATCTTCAAAAACAGAGGCTGTGGACACTTACTGAAGGCTGCTGCGATGAGTTCCTCTTGCGCATCAGTAAGTTTTCTCCCCCTGCTCTGCAACCACCCTTCCATGATTGCAATACCAGTTTCCTTTGGAACCGTCTCCATTGCTATGTAGCACTTTGGATCAGTCAAGGTCAACTTGATATTGTCCAGGCAGTTGTGTTCCTTTGGCAGCGTGGAGACAACGATGTAGGTGTTGTCCGGGAGGGTCTTCGGCAGCCAGTTCATCTTGTGGGCGTTGTTGTTGGCATTCAGCTGATCAATGCTGTCAAACAGAAGAAGAAGGGGCTTGTCTTTCCTTGGCAGATGCCTTATAAGAGTGTTGAAGATCTGAACCAGCTCCGAGAAGTCCTCCAGATGGTCCCTAGGAGGCTGTTTGGCACCGTAGGCATAGCAGATCTACAAATACATACAAATGTTAGCCTGTTAAGGATAGTGCCCGATAGAAAATCTGAAGAAAGGTTGATGTTGGACATCAATGTTCAACACTAATGAATCATGACAAGTAATCACTTTAATATTTTCAATTTTGTTTACAGAGACTGCCTGCCTCCATATCAATTAGGCATCTATAATTATCAATTCTAAGAGAATTGTATATTTAACCAAGAACCTCATAATGTATTAAGCTTTAAATAAGTATCTTGTAAATCTACATAAAACTTGACAAGGTGAAACTTGTGGTGACACTATTTTATTGAATCATTTTTCTCTGTGAAATTTATGGTAGGAGGTAGTGGAGACAAGTGTCATTATCTACTTGTGTTTAAATAAAATGATATGAAGGATTATAGTACATTTAATTAATGTACAAAAAGTACTGTTTGTAAAGAAATCACGAGATGAACAAATGTATAAAATAAATAACCGTTCAATCGAGTTTACAATACTTGCCTGCCTGCACATGGATTTGAGGGTCACATGAATAGAAGATGTGTCTCCCGAGGTTCCCAGGAACCTGAGCGCCATGGCACAGTCATGTCCGATCCAAGCTCGACCATTCTTAGCAACCATCGCCATGACAGATGTCTTGCCAGATCCCGAGACTCCATGGATCACCAGAGGCTTGCCAGTCGCCGTGGTGAGGTGACACTCGACAGCGGCTAGGACATCCTCTCTTCCTTGAAAGGCACTGCAGGAAACATAAGTTGTATTTATTCTTTACTTTCTTTCTTTATTCCTTTACCAATTGATTCAACCAATCAAGATATTCAATTCATGCATTATCATTCTCCACTAGAGATAAATTGCACTTGGGTAACAGGTTTAAACTATTCTTTATGATTGTTAATTCTGCAGGATTCATAACCTAAACGTAACCGAAGTGTAGATATTGGCAAAGTTTACATTTTAAAAATTCCAATCAGGAACACCTCCCAGAAACTTGTTCCTCTCCCCTGTCATATCTTGCAATTTCATAAATTGACAGGCAAATATATAATTTAACAGCTGTAGCTCAAAGTAGTAGTCAAGAAATCTCTTTTTTCTTGTTTACCTACACTGACATCATTACATTGTGACAACATGCATGCCAAATACCATTATGACATATAAATCCAGCCATTCTTGCTTCATGATTGATTCAAATATGTTTGTATCATACCTGCATTTGGTTTTGCAGAAAGACGCATGGTGAAGTAGCTCCTTGTACAGATCCAACTTGACCGGGTCGATGGTCCCCTGTGACCTTTGACCTTCTGCCTTCTTATCGATCATGGCCTTGATCCTGCTCTTGAACACTGAGCACATGCGGTTCAGGTACTCGGTGTGCTCTGAGCAGGTCGTGGGTTCAAGCCCCGTTGTCCTCCATGGAACGCTGTATTTATGGAGAGACTCGGCTGGGACGAGGTTGGGGATGTATTCGGTCTTCAGCTTCGTGAGGAGGGATCGAGGAAGCTGCATGAAATCTGCAGTCTCATTTTCTCTGAAAATAAATGGACAAAAACATTGACAGATTATCAAAATCAAACACATCATTTCCATTACAATTAAAATTAACAAGGATTTTCAAAAAACTTGGAGACGTACCATGCATAGACCATGTAATTGCATCTTGGAGGACAGCTACATACATGTAGTACTTCTTATTGATTTTTAACCACATTTTGTTTGTGTGTGAATTATTTACATCCTCTGTTTGGGCAGGCAAAGTGTTAAAAATCATGATTTTAATTGCCTGAACTGGCAAGTAGAAACAAATTAGTGATTAGAGACTTGTGTTAGGCACGACAACGTGGTGTTGGTAGAGCAGATAGAGCCTGAAAATTACTTGAGCAGGGGTCTATGGAGAATGTACATGTTATAGCAAAATCAATCAGTCCTGAACGGGTTAATTAAACTTACTTGTTGACGTCAATGTCCGAGAATTTGGACATGACCTCGCCCTCCTTGTAGGATGGCTCGAGGTTTTCAAAATCCCGGCAGAAGAAGAGACAGGTGTCCTGGATGTTGTCGTTTCCATGGAGGCCGTGTCGTATCTCCTCTTCAGTCACTTTGGAAATACATAGCAAAGAAATAAATGAGAGATTCATTATTTCACAATAGGTTGGCGGTAGAATTATGTAAAAAAGGAAAGGATTGGGTAGTCCTGAAAAGGCATGTATTACATTTCTTTGATAGTCCTACAAAGGTGTGTGGTAGTCATAATTGTAATTCATTAAATTTTTGTTTGAAATAATTAATGTGAAGATTGAAATAAGAATGATGTTAGTAGTTCAAGTAATACCACACAGTCTTTTACCTGACATCACAAACGAATGCATCTCCTCCTCGCTGTATGCCCCAGTATCAACGGCCAGTTGCGCCGCTTCATCAAAAACCTGCCTCATTCTCTCGAACATCCCCCACCACGTTCCCCGGGCCTCCCTCTGCTTTGCGGGGTCGTTTCCGTCGTAGTAATCCGGGAGGTGCCGCGTGATTCGCTGCAGCGTGTAGACGGCCGGGACGGCATTCGTGTCCTTCACATACCACTTTCTGAGGAGATCGATGTCGTCTTTGCTGACAGTTTGTTCGTGATCGGCGAGAATTTCCATCAGCTTCGAAAACATCTCCGACGGTATGTGAGCCTTGAGGGGTCGGTAGCCATACTTGTTGCCAAGGAAGCACTGGAAGCAAAGAGATTAAAATCACAATGTATTTTGAATAATGAACATTGCATGAACAAAACAATCTTCACAAATGTACATTATTAGAATCTAGATTTACATGTACATATTCAGCTGTTATGTTTGTCATGATTTAAACAATTTCTAAAGAATTACTTGAGAAAAAGGAAGTGGTGAAATGGCTGTCTTGGTAATATTCCTGGAATGATTCATGCACTGTTTGTGAGACAGAAGATGAACTGAATTTTCACAGAAAAATTATTTCTTTTTATCTACTAAACACTCAATAGTCACAAGGCCCTTAAATAAAACTTACCATTCTGAGCAAATACATATTACCCTCAATTGTGGCTCTAGTAAAAAAAAAAAATATATATATATTGTTGAGCCCTGCTCAACTGGTTCATGCATTTTCTGTAAGAGATGATTTCCACTCTTTCCCAAATAGAAATACATTTATTAAATATAAAGTCATACATATAACAATAAGTTGCATAGAGCAAACAAGGGATGATATCTATATATTTACCACGAAGTATGGGCCCTGCGACATCCGCTTGCATCTGTCGATCTCCGTGAGACAGAGGATTGACGTAGAGTGGTCAGCGGTGGCACTGTCCCTGACCCCCCATCTCATGTCCACCACCTCAAACTCCAGACTCCTCTCCTGGCAATACTGACGCAGCTCCGGGAACACCTCCCGAATCAACTTGTTCCTTTCTTCCTTCATATCTGATAAGTTAATAACAAATTAAAACAGATGGTCAAAAATATTATCAAACAAGAGAAGTTTTAGAAATTAAACAAAGAATTATTTATAATCAGAAACAGACAAACTCCAGACTCCTCTCCTGGCTGTACTGATGCAACTCCGGATCAACTTCCTCCTTCATCTCTGACAATTAAATGGTTAAATTATAATGTATTAAAGCCTTATGAGATTCAACAAAGTCTAGATAGAAATAGTAATAATCAAAAATAGACAATCTTCTCTCAGGACAGTACTGACGCATCTCCGGGAACACCTTCCAAATCAACTTATTTCTCTCCTCCTTCATGTCTGAAAATTAAATGGTTAAAAGTATTATTAAACATAGAGATTAAAAACAAAGTAGATAGGAATAGAATCAAGATTTCTTGGTCGACAGTACCGACGCAGCTGTAAAATAGAAGTGACATAGATAGAATAAACTAAGGCTGAGTCGGTTCGGTCGATCACACCGGTTACCGACCGTTTCAATCGGGACCCGGTTCGGTATATCGGGAAACAGTGCCCCGAAAAAAAAATTAAAAAAAGAAAATGTTTAAAAAGAAATTAAGATTATCACAATAATGTAGCGGAATTCAAATAAAAACGGGGCAATTGATATCATTTACTTTAAAGAGTGGTTATTTTCGAGAAATTCTTGGTTCATTACTTCATTTGACAGTCAGAAATTGAACAGGAAGCGCAAAATTGCTAGTCATTTGAACGATATTGTCGGCGGATGTGCACACAATGTTAGTCCGATACTCCAGGGGAGTTGTCTGATGGATCTTTGTATGATCCAGCTGATGAGCCAGTGCATTCAAAAAGTGGCTCAAAATACGTTTTTTGGTCATTTGCACCATTTAAAAATGTTTTGATATTCTACTTACATGATTTCATGGCGTTTGACAGCCGAACAGAAACAAAAATGAGCCCCAAAACAATGAAAACAACTACTCAAAACATCGATAAAAAACGACTACATCGCTCCCATTCGCTCGTATACCCTGTGTGCAAGTTACGGGACTATGTTCCAGTCCGCCCTCTATCGGCAAGATCCATCCGCCAGGAATTGGGGAAGTCCCCGGCGGATGGATCTTGCGCAAGAAAAGAGACCCCGTAACTTGCACACAGGGTATACGAGCGAATTGGAGTGATGTAGTCGTTTTTTATCGATGTTTTGAGTAGTTGTTTTCATTGTTTCGGGGCTCTTTTTTTTCTGTTCGGCTGTCAAACGCCATTCGAAATCATGTAAGTAGAATATCAAAATGGTGTTGATTGCGAAAAGGCTAATTTATAGCCACTTTTTAAGGGCATGCAGTGGCTCACTGTCACAAGCGATCGTACATGTGATGTTTCCCCCGCCCGACTAGCGGGCTAAGTTTCTGTGAACCGTGTTGCGATGGGCAATGGTGAACAAACGATCGATTTCTAGGTCCAATTTACTTCGAAAAAAAGTACTTTTCATTCGAAACTGAGTTAATTCTGGATAGTCTGTAACTATTTTCCCGTAAAGATTGATATGTAAATCCATAAAAGCCTTGGTATTTATAATGTTATTTGCATATAAAAAGAGCAATATAAGCCCCATACAGTGCATTTTTGCCGATGCGTGCACGATTGCGTGATTTTACCGGTCGAGTTTCGAGGGTAAAAATTTATCGGGATACCGGTTCCCGACCGGTAAAAGTTTATCGGGACCCGGTTCCGACAATTACCGACATGACTCAGCCTTAGAATAAACATATTTTCTTGCCTCCTTCATTAACTAAATCAATGAGGACAACAATATTCTTTAACCAAAGAATAGAGCACAACACTATCTGATACCAACTTATTCATAAAATCTAAATAGTATTTAATTGTGAGGCGACAAAAGATTAAAGGACAATGAAACTATGGCTTTTGGCTACTTTTATCATTTAGAGGGTGAACAGACATTTAATTTGATACATGACTTGGCAATTTTGGCCTATAGGCGGAGGGCCAAAGTCGAAAAAAGTGACTTTAGGTTGCCAGATCTCCACAACAAGTTTAAACCGATTTTAATTGCAAGTATTTTGAATGAGACAAAATAATTCGGAGGTCTACCTCAACAAATTTGTTGCGAACACCTCCAAATCCAAGATGGCGTCCAAAAAAGCAGCCGTTTTGTCTTGCTATAGATAATTGGCGAAATTTACCAACTAATACCTCAAATCAGCATTATTTTGCAGTCATATTATAGACAATACAATTTCCTATAATCTGATACCAAACACCATGAGGTTCGGGATATGTAACACGGTCATTTTTAGCCCCAAACTCACATTTTAGGCATTTTTTCCCAACAATATCAAATTATTGATTTACATAATTCGGCATAAATCAATAATTGCATTAGGAGTTGAATTAATACTTTTCAGAAAACTGCCTAGTTATATCAGCAATACTCTGTGAAAATTCCAAGTGTGTACCGTATCTGAACAAAAAGTTATAGTACTTGGAAGTCAGCATTTGATATCGACAAAACGGGTAGTTTTGCATGATTTCTCATGCTGTACAGGGTGTCTCAAAAATGTGTAATCTTGATTATATAGGATTTGTGTACCAAATGATTGCGTCAATCTCGGGACACCTTCAGTTCCGGTTATGAACAAATCAACAAAACCGCGATTTCCTGTAATATGATGAATATCCCACCATCATTATGTAATTCCCGTAAATGTTGTGTCTGTCTTGTATTTGTTTAACTGCATTTATCATAAATCAAGCGCTAAAATGTACTTAATTCCACTCCACATGGAGCATTCCAGTCAGCTGCATACTGACGCGCCTGCAATGCATGCATATTGCGAATTCGAATCATATACTGGGTGTCCATGATCTGCTTAAAACATCTTCAAGATCATGTTCATTATATTGAGTAAGTGTCTTACTGAAGTACACAATATGTTGCACACATGTGCAGAGCGTATCTAGATTCGAACACCATCTTGATCGTAAGGCAACGCACCCTTTATGCCCTTCATATATTATTACATGTATCTGGAGACCATAAAGGTCTATATAAATTGGCTAAAATTAGTATTAAAACAAAACAAACTCAATTGCAAAACCATGTACAACACCGAAAAGCCTCAGCAAGCCGAATGTTTATTTTTTGTGCACTACACTGTACTCGTGTAACCATGGTAACAGCAGCCAATTATGGACAGAAATATACCAAATCACCAAATATTTATTTAAAAAACTTAAAATTAGCAGGTAAACGGTGTCATTTCACATGTGATTTGTTTTCCTTCATGTTCATGCGAAAATTTGTGTGCATAATGTGGCTTGTAGTAGCCAGATATATGATTTATTGTATTTCTATTGTTGTTGTTACTATGGTTACAAATGTACACGGTGGTACAACAAGTTATTCTACGATAAAAATAATAGCCTATTCGAAGTTTTCTTCGAACCCTGAAAAAGTCTAGCTGACTGTGGTGTTTTGAATAATAATCAATGATTAATATGTTTTTAACATGACATGGTAAAAACATAATTATCCAGATATGGTCGATCCAACTGTAAAAGACGTGCGCCTCCCATTCCAATATTGCACTAAATAGTGTACTTTGCATGATGGATTTATTATTGCAGTGAAATTACCGATACGCTATTTTCGTGTATTGCAAACCGATGGCGGCATATTCATGACAAAAATAAGAAAATTAAAGTTTTTTACAAACGGGTATAAAGAATATGTCAGTATTTAGGAGCATTTCTTGAATAAAGTCCCTAAACAAGATTTACATTTACTGGGGCACCCTGTATAGTGTTTGAAATCGTACAAAATTGCTGTATTTGTCGATATCAAATGCAGACTTCCCGTTATTATAACTTTTTGTTCAGATACGGTACACATTTAGAATTTTCACAGTGTATTGTTGATATAACTGGGCAGTTTTCTGAAAAGTATTAATTCAACTCCCAATGCGATTATTGATTTATGCCGAAATATGTAAATCAATAATTTCATATTTTTGGGAAAATATGCCTAAAATTTGAGTTTGGGGCTAAAAATGACCGTGTTACATATCCTGAAAGCCTAGATATTTGGTATCAGATTATAGGAAATTTTATTGTCTTAAATATGACTGCAAAATCATGCTGATTTCAGGTGTCGTTTGGGAGATTTTGCCAATTATCTATAGCAAGTCAAAACGGCTACTTATTTGGACGCCATCTTGGATTTGAAGGTGTTCAGTTCGCAACAAATTGTTTGAGGTATAGACCTCTGAATTAATTTGTCTCATTAAAAATACTAGTAAATAGAATTGGTTTAAAATTGTTGTGGAGATCTGGCAACCTAAGTCCTTAAGGAAGCCACTTTTTCGACATTGGCCCTCCGCCTACTACTGGATCCCATGAAATCCTTGAACTGTGAACATACCCAAATTTTAATTGTTACGGTGGCAAAAGATGATGGGAGCAGCCATGTTCGTGTAACTACCCGACATGCTTTGCAAATTCATACGTATGTGCGGATGGCCGAACAAAAACTGATTTGCAGACTCATCAAAGCGTCTGCAAGTATTCAAACAATGGTTTGAATTGGTGTTATTGAATTGAGTTAAGTGTAGGAATGCATCATTGACCGATCACAGTGGTGTACGTCCGCACAGACCTAACAATGGCGGCCTCCAGCGTTCGCGTGAATAGTGGTGTACCCGATAGTGTTTTCACATATTTCTTCCAAAGCAGAAATCTGAGTCGGAGCAATGTTATGCGAAATAAACAAGCATATTACGATGTATAAAGTAGGATAAACTCTATTCTAGAGTTGCATTGGCCTTTAACAAGCAACCATTTTGTTGTTTTCAATAGACATCATATTTACCTGTGAATGTTGAGCTCATGAAGATCCTGACTGTGTTGGATTCCTGGTCTGGGAGCGAGTCCGTCTCTCCCAGGACCAAGTCCTGGAACCCCGGCAGTCCATCATCACCACCTGCCATCGTGGCACAATATCGCTGTGCCCCAAATTTAAGTACCTCCTGGAAAACAAACGTTTTGAAGCATTATTTAGGTCTAAATAAACATAAAACTTTGCATCAGATTGCTTCTAGAGTCACATCATTGTATTAACTATTATGTACATTATGCCATGGACAGCCATACCAGACGATTGTACAGGAACGATCAGAAGCCTCAAGTCTCAGCAAGTCAGGAAAATTACCTGGAAAAACATCAATTGGTATACACTGAAGACAAACATATATATTTAGGGCTTACATGATCACACAAACCTGATATGAAATTATATAATACAAAAAATAGTTAATCATTTAAACAAAAAAATTATATAAAAAGTATCACAATATCCATGATTAGTTCAGTGTTTTATTGTTCATCTTTGTAAACGTAAGTAACTTGCTAGTCTTGTTTCAAGTTCGATTTAAAAAGTGACGTCAAAAAATACAGAAGAACCAACAATTTGTTTGTAAGATTATGAAAAACTGAGCGTCAAATTCGAAAGAGCATACAATTTTAATGACAGAATTAACTTTATTTGATCAAAATCGGTTCAGAAATGGTTGAAAGTGAAATATCCATAAAGATAACCATTTATTTGTAATAAATGTGGGGCCCTACAATTATTCGACAATTTTGATCCAGCCGTTAAAAATGCTTCCTAGCTCTTTTCAATGTACAAAATCGGTTTTTAGATAGTTGTTGATTAATCTCTCTGATAGAGATAATCAACAACTATAATCACCATTTTCAACAAAACATCACATGCACAATATTATTATTTTAAATGGTTGAAACCGATGAGTGTTTAGAGAGCGCCCTCTTTAGTTTTAACAGCTCTTATTTTAATGATATAACCAGACTTTTTACTTAGTCATTTGTAATGTTTTATTCCTTTCGAGCATGGTGGAGTTATAACTATTTTAGTTTGTAGATGTAATGAATAAATAATGTCTAACTCTAACCTAACCAGGCGCCGTACGTAGTACGGCGCCTGGCATACTGAGGTGTGTATACCGTGATGGTAACACTTGATAGGTTTTAACGGCAAACACACTTATAAAAAAAATATATATATCATACTTTAAATAACATATCTCGGTTCATACTTACGAATTATGTTATGCATGGACATCAATGATCCAAATTGCAAAACGTCTGATGCTCCATTCGTTTGATTTATCCTGAAATTTACTATAAAACTGGCAAGATTACAGAAGTGACGAAAATAGTATCCGAATTTGTTCGCTGCAAGCAATATCAGGTGATCAAAAACTTGTCGGCAATGCACCCCCTGGTATGTACCCGGCCGATCAACCGATCGCCCCGCGCATGCGCTATGCATTGCCGACGAGTTTTCGGTCACCTGACATTGCATGCAGCGAACAAAGACGAAGGAAATAATAGTCATCATCATCATCATCATCAATTTGAGCTAAGTTATCATTCTTTTGCAACAATTTAAATAGCAAGCAAGGTAGGTTGAATGTTTAATTAATGTCTAGAACTAAAAAAATAATAATAATAATAGATGGAAAGTTCTTGAAACCACCCGTCGGCAAATTTCCTACAAATTTTTTAACGTTTCGTCTTCACAGCGCCGTCCTACGCCTACGGACGGCGCTGATCACAGTTAGTCTAACTCTAACTTTAAATTTGCTCTCACTCAGTCTCACTTATATAGTCTAAAGGCAACTTTAGCCCTCTGCAGACAGAGCCGACTCGACCCAATTTGATTAATTTTCAATTCGGATCGGCTCAGTTTTCAGTGCCTCGCGACACACATTTTTCCAGTCGAGAGACACTCAGAGTCAGACAGTCAGTCCGATGCCAGTTGCGGCCGATTCAACACGATGAATCGGATCCGACCGACCGGGCCCAACTCGAGTCTATATCCCGATTGAAACGAGTCGGATCGGGTCGAGTCGGCTCTGTCTGCAGAGCCAGAGGGCGACTAATGTAATGTCAATGATGATGATGCAGGCTTTGCCATGCCTTTAGGCTTTGCCTGGCTTTGGCTTAACCTATCCAGGCCGCTGATTATTTCCATTCAATTCGCGTACACCTGTACACAGGCTATACTTTCACACACACACATAAAAACGAATGAGTGGGGCTGGGTTAGCGCTCGTTTTATAAGAACGACAAATCAAATGTAAACAAAAACTGAAATTACACGCACCTTCCTTAAATCAGACTGAATGCATTCTTCTCCCAACTGAAATTCGTGATTCAATAGTAAAGCCGAAGACTGTACTAGGAACGCAGGCTAATTTTCGAAAATGGGTAACATTGCAAAATTTGATTGCATTGCCATTGCTTAATTTGCGTCTCGATGACAACGCCAATTACATAACGGATATCAAAGATCCTAGATCTTTGCGGATATCCAATTACATAATTAACATGACGATGCGCGCGCGTGGGGGGAGCTCGGCCAGTGGGTGGTATGTGGTAGGGGGGGGGGGGGTGTAATTCGAGACGAACATTAATAATTGATAAATATAAAAGAACATTTATTTATACCTACTAAATGAAAAATGTGAACAATATTTCCCCTTTATTTATTATAAGGTGCATGCCCCCCCCCCCCCCCCCCCACACTCAGGCGGTCAACCATACACATATGCTTGTTCCAGATTAGGATTTTGACCCCCTATCACGGGCTTTTGGAAG
>JBAMJV010006550.1:0-33559 GCA_037951105.1 Echinarachnius parma
ACCTGTATCTGTCTGGTTCGTTCCCGACACTTGTTCCACCTGAAATATGACCAAAATGAACAAATAAGAAACAATTATTTCAAACAATTAGTGACGTATCATGAAATAGGAGGCTTGCTTGAAAAAATAATCAGTCAGGAAGTAAAATATAATTTGTTTTCTCTTAAAATTATGTAATGAAAATACAAATGTTATAGTTGGGCACAGGCTCACTGGAAGTTTCCATAGACTCGGTCACTCGGGTAGCAATAACTGCAAAGTCCTTTGCACATAACCATCTTCAAAGAGAGGGTGTAGAAAATGTGTGATGTTCCCGTCTTCCAGTAGATATGAGAGAACATTCATCTTGTAATTGATTATTGATGGTTTTTATTTAACTGCCTTGCTTTGTACAAGGTTATTTTATATTAGAGACATATATTTTCTTTTATGAAATACAATCACGGAATATAATACACTTGACTGCATCAGAAGCACAATTTTGTTTGCTCTATGATCAAGGCATTTACATTGCCATTTTTCAAATCAGGAGTAGGGGAAATTCAGTTTCTCATAATTTATACTGTAATGTATTGCTATCGTTAATCATGATTGGGATTATCGTTATTGTGATCAGGACTCTGAGTTCCGAGCAGTGGCGGATCTACGGAGGGGGGGGGGGGGGGTTTAGGGGGTTTAACCCCCCCCCCCCCCCCCCCCTTGGGCTGCCAAGTGAAAATGTGATGTGCATAGAAAAACGCCATTATGGGTCCAGACCCACACAGTATCCGCATCGTCATTGGGTCAAACCCCCCCCCCCCCCCCCCTTAGCAAAAAGCTAGATCCGCCCCTGCCGAGTCCTGTGTTGTTGACATGTTTTCGCCTAGTTGGCAGATTAAAGTTTTGTTTTCCCTAAAGCTTTGTCTTGTCATCATTCCTGGCTGTAGATTTTGACCAGGGATTTCAATACTACCATTAACAAATTGTACTTATATCTTACCAGTTGCTGACAGTGGTGTTGTTCTCTGTGCAAAGGTCTGACTGTGTCTTTACTTGCAGGCTGCCTTCCACCAGCTGCTGATTAAGGGTGAAGATATTCATGATGAGCTGGGGGATGGTGAGGGTCTTTTCCTGGATATCTTTTGGCCCGTTTCTTGGTAGAATTACCTCCTTGGAGAGCTGTAGACACACATGCTCCGAAATTCAGTTTGAGTCAGGTCTTTCTGCTGCTACATCTCTGTCAAGAACCTGCAACAAAAAGTCAGGAAAGAAATACATAATTATATGAATAACTACAGCAAATGTACACATAGTCATACTCATACATGTATCTGTGTTACAGTGTTACAGTTTACCTGTAGTTGTAACTGTGATACGGCGCCTGGTTAGGTTACTGTAGTTGATAATATTCTACTGTATTCTACTGTGCAGAATGAAAATCTAGACCGATTACAATTAATCCCTGCACTGTAACCATCTTAATTGACTGTAACAGCAATAGCCTCCGCTAGGCTGATATGAATCACCTGGACTGAAGATAAAAGCAAAGACAAACTACTATTCATGCACCCCTCCAGTCGAGGGGCATATTGCTTTAGCAATCATGACCGCTTCAGCATTCGCTACCAATATGTGCCCAGCGCCAACCGCATGACTAACATAACAGATGTTCTATATATTCACCATGCAATTACATCACGCGTCCATATACAGCTTGTGGTCATGCCGAGGGCATGTCTTGTAGAATGTCACCGCCTCATTCAAAACACATCCAAACAAAATGCAGAACTCACTTACAATACATGTAAATTGACTTTGGATATTGACAATAACAATCATGACAATACAATTTGCAACAATTCACTCTAGTAAACTCATATTCACATTTCAGGTGCATAGACAATTGAATTGGCTTTCACATCTATCATATTCTATTACTTAGTACCAACGACAAAGTATTCATTATAAAATGGTCAGGATATTAATATTATATTTATAGGATCCATCATGTCCATCATCCAAGTCCAAGACGAGACAAGTGCCTGAATACTGGGCTGACTAGAGTGGTTTATTGCACACAACACTACATTGTAATGCTGCGCTATACGGGAACAATGTGGGACAGTACAAAAAAAGTTTGTCAAAATTTCACACAAAATTCTTATCTTAAATTCAACAAAATCAATCATGACTGGCCCTAAAAATGATACAAGTGTTATATGAACTTACCAAAATGGTCCAAATTATTCTTCAAATGTCGAAAAAAATGGAAAATCTGCAGTTTTGGAAAATAAAAAGACTGAGAAAATCTCAGTCGTGATCCCTCTCGAAAGTGTTGCTGCTATCTGGATGACTGTCATGTATTACCCGCAAGCTTCCCACACCACACGTGTTACCGTATCCGAATTCTGACACGGCGTATCCGAATTCTGATACGGCGTATCCGAAATCGGATACGGCGGGCATGCTTGCAGATCGCGAGTTGGCTTGTTTTGGACAATAATAAGCGGCCTCCGCATGTTGCGGGCGGGCTTTCTTTGTTTACGATGGGACATCGAGCAGGAAGAGAAAGAAATGGAACTTATATGACGATTTTTGTAAGTATGACTTATCATTTTGAAAATGAAATTTTGTACAATAAATCATAAAATCAGCTTCAATCTAGTTATGCAATTTTTTACTTTAGATATGCTGTTCTTTTCTCTATGTTTGTAGTTCAAATTGTGTCCCGTAGATTTTTACCACTGTGAGCAGTAAATGGTCCTATCAGGACCATTTACAATACATTGTAGATGTGGTTTATTGCACATTATTTCAAAACTATTATGACGAAAGGGGCATCAATATAAAGGGAAATAAGCAAGCTTTTCAATGGTACAAAATTCATGTAGGAAAATATAATAAGAAGAGAGATTTCAAAAATGTATTGCAGAAAATAAGGGCAGCGCTAGGCCTAGGCTGTAGAGTGTAGGCACCACCACCGTGACCACCGGGGCCGGGGCGGCGGGACTAGTAGCTAGGCCAGGCTATGGTGAATGCAGAATGGGCCCGTCGTTCCGCATGATACATGATCTATGAACAGTAACATTCATTGTAAAAATAGAGTCAATAAATTAAAAACATGGGAACTTACCTTCATCGTGTGACATTTCGTGACGAGTTATACCACTCCAGGCGCAGACTAGAGGTAATTTGAAGTTGAGATAACATCCATCTCTCGCGCAGTATTACACCGCGGCAAATCACAGTAGCACTGCTGTGTATGTGAACTAACCTATTGCCTACGAAAAACTTAGGGCTATGTATTATGTCAACGGAGATGTCGGAGTTTCATAGTAAAAGGGTTAATTTAATTATAAAATGCCCGGATGGGGTAAGAGGATTTCTGCGCATGCTCACTTGAGGGTCGTGTTAGCAAAGTTAGGAAAGTTAGGAAAATGTTAGGAAAATGTTAGGAAAATGTTAGGATTTGTTAGGAAAGTGTTAGGAATTGTTAGGAATTGTTCGGAAAGTGAGGACCGTCCATCCCCCGCACGGTAGGGCCACGGGGACCGTGTGATTGAAGACAGATCCAAATTCAGGTCATTGGCAAGCCAATCTCTCGGCCCTTTGTACTCAATTAATTCATGGGGAGGGAGTTACAAACAATGCAAGCCGCCTGTACTTCAGCTGGATCACAAAGGAGTGATTCAAGTATTAGTTAGAACATATATATATAAGCGAAAGGTGAACTAATACATACAGCTTTGGTTTCTTCCAATATTTAAATAATGCAAAGAATAATCATAAATGATTGAGAAGGAAGAATAATAGGCGTAGCTTAATAAGCATTGTTCCTCCCTTTAATCCTCCAAATGAAAAAAGGCACTGGTCGAAAAATTGGTCTCCGCCAGGACTCGAACCCGGGTCTCCAGCTTGGAACGCTGACGCCTTAACCACTAGGCCACGGGGACCGTGTGATTGAAGACAGATCCAAATTCAGGTCATTGGCAAGCCAATCTCTCGGCCCTTTGTACTCAATTAATTCATGGGGAGGGAGTTACAAACAATGCAAGCCGCCTGTACTTCAGCTGGATCACAAAGGAGTGATTCAAGTATTAGTTAGAACATATATATATAAGCGAAAGGTGAACTAATACATACAGCTTTGGTTTCTTCCAATATTTAAATAATGCAAAGAATAATCATAAATGATTGAGAAGGAAGAATAATAGGCGTAGCTTAATAAGCATTGTTCCTCCCTTTAATCCTCCAAATGAAAAAAGGCACTGGTCGAAAAATTGGTCTCCGCCAGGACTCGAACCCGGGTCTCCAGCTTGGAACGCTGACGCCTTAACCACTAGGCCACGGGGACCGTGTGATTGAAGACAGATCCAAATTCAGGTCATTGGCAAGCCAATCTCTCGGCCCTTTGTACTCAATTAATTCATGGGGAGGGAGTTACAAACAATGCAAGCCGCCTGTACTTCAGCTGGATCACAAAGGAGTGATTCAAGTATTAGTTAGAACATATATATATAAGCGAAAGGTGAACTAATACATACAGCTTTGGTTTCTTCCAATATTTAAATAATGCAAAGAATAATCATAAATGATTGAGAAGGAAGAATAATAGGCGTAGCTTAATAAGCATTGTTCCTCCCTTTAATCCTCCAAATGAAAAAAGGCACTGGTCGAAAAATTGGTCTCCGCCAGGACTCGAACCCGGGTCTCCAGCTTGGAACGCTGACGCCTTAACCACTAGGCCACGGGGACCGTGTGATTGAAGACAGATCCAAATTCAGGTCATTGGCAAGCCAATCTCTCGGCCCTTTGTACTCAATTAATTCATGGGGAGGGAGTTACAAACAATGCAAGCCGCCTGTACTTCAGCTGGATCGCAAAGGAGTGATTAAAGTATTAGTTAGAACATATATATATAAGCGAAAGGTGAACTAATACATACAGCTTTGGTTTCTTCCAATATTTAAATAATGCAAAGAATAATCATAAATGATTGAGAAGGAAGAATAATAGGCGTAGCTTAATAAGCATTGTTCCTCCCTTTAATCCTCCAAATGAAAAAAGGCACTGGTCGAAAAATTGGTCTCCGCCAGGACTCGAACCCGGGTCTCCAGCTTGGAACGCTGACGCCTTAACCACTAGGCCACGGGGACCGTGTGATTGAAGACAGATCCAAATTCAGGTCATTGGCAAGCCAATCTCTCGGCACTTTGTACTCAATTAATTCATGGGGAAGGAGTTACGAACAATGCAAGCCGCCTGTACTTCAGCTGGATCACAAAGGAGTGATTCAAGTATTAGTTAGAACATATATATATAAGCGAGAAGTGAACTAATACATACAGCTTTGGTTTCTTCCAATATTTAAATAATGCAAGAAATAATCATAAATGATTGAGAAGGAAGAATAATAGGCGTAGCTTAATAAGCATTGTTCCTCCCTTTAATCCTCCAAATGAAAAAAGGCACTGGTCGAAAAATTGGTCTCCGCCAGGACTCGAACCCGGGTCTTCAGCTTCGAACGCTGACGCCTTAACCACTAGGCCACGGGGACCGTGTGATTGAAGACAGATCCAAATTCAGGTCATTGGCAAGCCAATCTCTCGGCCCTTTGTACTCAATTAATTCATGGGGAAGGAGTTACGAACAATGCAAGCCGCCTGTACCTGAATTTGGATCTGTCTTCAATCACACGGTCCCCGTGGCCTAGTGGTTAAGGCGTCAGCGTTCCAAGCTGAAGACCCGGGTTCGAGTCCTGGCGGAGACCAATTTTTCGTCCAGTGCCTTTTTTCATTTGGAGGATTAAAGGAAGGAACAATGCTTATTAAGCTACGCCTATTATTCTTCCTTCTCAATCATTTATGATTATTTCTTGCATTATTTAAATATTGGAAGAAACCAAAGCTGTATGTATTAGTTCACTTCTCGCTTATATATATATATATATATTGGAAGAAACCAAAGCTGTATGTATTAGTTCACCTTTCGTTTATATACATGTTCTAACTAATACTTGAATCACTCCTTTGTGATCCAGCTGAAGTACAGGCGGCTTGCTTTGTTCGTAACTCCCTCCCCATGAATTAATTGAGTACAAAGGGCCGAGAGATTGGCTTGCCAATGACCTGAATTTGGATCTGTCTTCAATCACACGGTCCCCGTGGCCTAGTGGTTAAGGCGTCAGCGTTCCAAGCTGAAGACCCGGGTTCGAGTCCTGGCGGAGACCAATTTTTCGACCAGTGCCTTTTTTCATTTGGAGGATTAAAGGGAGGAACAATGCTTATTAAGCTACGCCTATTATTCTTCCTTCTCAATCATTTATGATTATTCTTTGCATTATTTAAATATTGGAAGAAACCAAAGCTGTATGTATTAGTTCACCTTTCGTTTATATATATATATATATATATATATATAATGCAAAGAATAATCATAAATGATTGAGAAGGAAGAATAATAGGCGTAGCTTAATAAGCATTGTTCCTCCCTTTAATCCTCCAAATGAAAAAAGGCACTGGTCGAAAAATTGGTCTCCGCCAGGACTCGAACCCGGGTCTCCAGCTTGGAACGCTGACGCCTTAACCACTAGGCCACGGGGACCGTGTGATTGAAGACAGATCCAAATTCAGGTCATTGGCAAGCCAATCTCTCGGCCCTTTGTACTCAATTAATTCATGGGGAGGGAGTTACAAACAATGCAAGCCGCCTGTACTTCAGCTGGATCGCAAAGGAGTGATTCAAGTATTAGTTAGAACATATATATATAAGCGAAAGGTGAACTAATACATACAGCTTTGGTTTCTTCCAATATTTAAATAATGCAAAGAATAATCATAAATGATTGAGAAGGAAGAATAATAGGCGTAGCTTAATAAGCATTGTTCCTCCCTTTAATCCTCCAAATGAAAAAAGGCACTGGTCGAAAAATTGGTCTCCGCCAGGACTCGAACCCGGGTCTCCAGCTTGGAACGCTGACGCCTTAACCACTAGGCCACGGGGACCGTGTGATTGAAGACAGATCCAAATTCAGGTCATTGCCAAGCCAATCTCTCGGCCCTTTGTACTCAATTAATTCATGGGGAAGGAGTAACGAACAATGCAAGCCGCCTGTACTTCAGCTGGATCACAAAGGAGTGATTCAAGTATTAGTTAGAACATATATATATAAGCGAGAAGTGAACTAATACATACAGCTTTGGTTTCTTCCAATATTTAAATAATGCAAGAAATAATCATAAATGATTGAGAAGGAAGAATAATAGGCGTAGCTTAATAAGCATTGTTCCTCCCTTTAATCCTCCAAATGAAAAAAGGCACTGGTCGAAAAATTGGTCTCCGCCAGGACTCGAACCCGGGTCTTCAGCTTGGAACGCTGACGCCTTAACCACTAGGCCACGGGGACCGTGTGATTGAAGACAGATCCAAATTCAGGTCATTGGCAAGCCAATCTCTCGGCCCTTTGTACTCAATTAATTCATGGGGAAGGAGTTACGAACAATGCAAGCCGCCTGTACCTGAATTTGGATCTGTCTTCAATCACACGGTCCCCGTGGCCTAGTGGTTAAGGCGTCAGCGTTCCAAGCTGAAGACCCGGGTTCGAGTCCTGGCGGAGACCAATTTTTCGTCCAGTGCCTTTTTTCATTTGGAGGATTAAAGGAAGGAACAATGCTTATTAAGCTACGCCTATTATTCTTCCTTCTCAATCATTTATGATTATTTCTTGCATTATTTAAATATTGGAAGAAACCAAAGCTGTATGTATTAGTTCACTTCTCGCTTATATATATATATATATATTGGAAGAAACCAAAGCTGTATGTATTAGTTCACCTTTCGTTTATATACATGTTCTAACTAATACTTGAATCACTCCTTTGTGATCCAGCTGAAGTACAGGCGGCTTGCTTTGTTCGTAACTCCCTCCCCATGAATTAATTGAGTACAAAGGGCCGAGAGATTGGCTTGCCAATGACCTGAATTTGGATCTGTCTTCAATCACACGGTCCCCGTGGCCTAGTGGTTAAGGCGTCAGCGTTCCAAGCTGAAGACCCGGGTTCGAGTCCTGGCGGAGACCAATTTTTCGACCAGTGCCTTTTTTCATTTGGAGGATTAAAGGGAGGAACAATGCTTATTAAGCTACGCCTATTATTCTTCCTTCTCAATCATTTATGATTATTCTTTGCATTATTTAAATATTGGAAGAAACCAAAGCTGTATGTATTAGTTCACCTTTCGTTTATATATATATATATATATATATATATATATAATGCAAAGAATAATCATAAATGATTGAGAAGGAAGAATAATAGGCGTAGCTTAATAAGCATTGTTCCTCCCTTTAATCCTCCAAATGAAAAAAGGCACTGGTCGAAAAATTGGTCTCCGCCAGGACTCGAACCCGGGTCTCCAGCTTGGAACGCTGACGCCTTAACCACTAGGCCACGGGGACCGTGTGATTGAGACAGATCCAAATTCAGGTCATTGGCAAGCCAATCTCTCGGCCCTTTGTACTCAATTAATTCATGGGGAGGGAGTTACAAACAATGCAAGCCGCCTGTACTTCAGCTGGATCACAAAGGAGTGATTCAAGTATTAGTTAGAACATATATATATAAGCGAAAGGTGAACTAATACATACAGCTTTGGTTTCTTCCAATATTTAAATAATGCAAAGAATAATCATAAATGATTGAGAAGGAAGAATAATAGGCGTAGCTTAATAAGCATTGTTCCTCCCTTTAATCCTCCAAATGAAAAAAGGCACTGGTCGAAAAATTGGTCTCCGCCAGGACTCGAACCCGGGTCTCCAGCTTGGAACGCTGACGCCTTAACCACTAGGCCACGGGGACCGTGTGATTGAAGACAGATCCAAATTCAGGTCATTGGCAAGCCAATCTCTCGGCCCTTTGTACTCAATTAATTCATGGGGAGGGAGTTACAAACAATGCAAGCCGCCTGTACTTCAGCTGGATCACAAAGGAGTGATTCAAGTATTAGTTAGAACATATATATATAAGCGAGAAGTGAACTAATACATACAGCTTTGGTTTCTTCCAATATTTAAATAATGCAAGAAATAATCATAAATGATTGAGAAGGAAGAATAATAGGCGTAGCTTAATAAGCATTGTTCCTCCCTTTAATCCTCCAAATGAAAAAAGGCACTGGTCGAAAAATTGGTCTCCGCCAGGACTCGAACCCGGGTCTTCAGCTTGGAACGCTGACGCCTTAACCACTAGGCCACGGGGACCGTGTGATTGAAGACAGATCCAAATTCAGGTCATTGGCAAGCCAATCTCTCGGCCCTTTGTACTCAATTAATTCATGGGGAAGGAGTTACAAATATTGGAAGAAACCAAAGCTGTATGTATTAGTTCACTTCTCGCTTATATATATATGTTCTAACTAATACTTGAATCACTCCTTTGTGATCCAGCTGAAGTACAGGCGGCTTGCATTGTTCGTAACTCCTTCCCCATGAATTAATTGAGTACAAAGGGCCGAGAGATTGGCTTGCCAATGACCTGAATTTGGATCTGTCTTCAATCACACGGTCCCCGTGGCCTAGTGGTTAAGGCGTCAGCGTTCCAAGCTGAAGACCCGGGTTCGAGTCCTGGCGGAGACCAATTTTTCGACCAGTGCCTTTTTTCATTTGGAGGATTAAAGGGAGGAACAATGCTTATTAAGCTACGCCTATTATTCTTCCTTCTCAATCATTTATGATTATTTCTTGCATTATTTAAATATTGGAAGAAACCAAAGCTGTATGTATTAGTTCACTTCTCGCTTATATATATATGTTCTAACTAATACTTGAATCACTCCTTTGTGATCCAGCTGAAGTACAGGCGGCTTGCATTGTTTGTAACTCCTTCCCCATGAATTAATTGAGTACAAAGGGCCGAGAGATTGGCTTGCCAATGACCTGAATTTGGATCTGTCTTCAATCACACGGTCCCCGTGGCCTAGTGGTTAAGGCGTCAGCGTTCCAAGCTGAAGACCCGGGTTCGAGTCCTGGCGGAGACCAATTTTTCGACCAGTGCCTTTTTTCATTTGGAGGATTAAAGGGAGGAACAATGCTTATTAAGCTACGCCTATTATTCTTCCTTCTCAATCATTTATGATTATTTCTTGCATTATTTAAATATTGGAAGAAACCAAAGCTGTATGTATTAGTTCACTTCTCGCTTATATATATATATGTTCTAACTAATACTTGAATCACTCCTTTGTGATCCAGCTGAAGTACAGGCGGCTTGCATTGTTTGTAACTCCTTCCCCATGAATTAATTGAGTACAAAGGGCCGAGAGATTGGCTTGCCAATGACCTGAATTTGGATCTGTCTTCAATCACACGGTCCCCGTGGCCTAGTGGTTAAGGCGTCAGCGTTCCAAGCTGAAGACCCGGGTTCGAGTCCTGGCGGAGACCAATTTTTCGACCAGTGCCTTTTTTCATTTGGAGGATTAAAGGGAGGAACAATGCTTATTAAGCTACGCCTATTATTCTTCCTTCTCAATCATTTATGATTATTTCTTGCATTATTTAAATATTGGAAGAAACCAAAGCTGTATGTATTAGTTCACTTCTCGCTTATATATATATGTTCTAACTAATACTTGAATCACTCCTTTGTGATCCAGCTGAAGTACAGGCGGCTTGCATTGTTTGTAACTCCTTCCCCATGAATTAATTAAGTACAAAGGGCCGAGAGATTGGCTTGCCAATGACCTGAATTTGGATCTGTCTTCAATCACACGGTCCCCGTGGCCTAGTGGTTAAGGCGTCAGCGTTCCAAGCTGAAGACCCGGGTTCGAGTCCTGGCGGAGACCAATTTTTCGACCAGTGCCTTTTTTCATTTGGAGGATTAAAGGGAGGAACAATGCTTATTAAGCTACGCCTATTATTCTTCCTTCTCAATCATTTATGATTATTTCTTGCATTATTTAAATATTGGAAGAAACCAAAGCTGTATGTATTAGTTCACTTCTCGCTTATTTATATATGTTCTAACTAATACTTGAATCACTCCTTTGTGATCCAGCTGAAGTACAGGCGGCTTGCATTGTTTGTAACTCCTTCCCCATGAATTAATTGAGTACAAAGGGCCGAGAGATTGGCTTGCCAATGACCTGAATTTGGATCTGTCTTCAATCACACGGTCCCCGTGGCCTAGTGGTTAAGGCGTCAGCGTTCCAAGCTGAAGACCCGGGTTCGAGTCCTGGCGGAGACCAATTTTTCGACCAGTGCCTTTTTTCATTTGGAGGATTAAAGGGAGGAACAATGCTTATTAAGCTACGCCTATTATTCTTCCTTCTCAATCATTTATGATTATTTCTTGCATTATTTAAATATTGGAAGAAACCAAAGCTGTATGTATTAGTTCACTTCTCGCTTATATATATATGTTCTAACTAATACTTGAATCACTCCTTTGTGATCCAGCTGAAGTACAGGCGGCTTGCATTGTTTGTAACTCCTTCCCCATGAATTAATTGAGTACAAAGGGCCGAGAGATTGGCTTGCCAATGACCTGAATTTGGATCTGTCTTCAATCACACGGTCCCCGTGGCCTAGTGGTTAAGGCGTCAGCGTTCCAAGCTGAAGACCCGGGTTCGAGTCCTGGCGGAGACCAATTTTTCGACCAGTGCCTTTTTTCATTTGGAGGATTAAAGGGAGGAACAATGCTTATTAAGCTACGCCTATTATTCTTCCTTCTCAATCATTTATGATTATTTCTTGCATTATTTAAATATTGGAAGAAACCAAAGCTGTATGTATTAGTTCACTTCTCGCTTATATATATATGTTCTAACTAATACTTGAATCACTCCTTTGTGATCCAGCTGAAGTACAGGCGGCTTGCATTGTTTGTAACTCCTTCCCCATGAATTAATTGAGTACAAAGGGCCGAGAGATTGGCTTGCCAATGACCTGAATTTGGATCTGTCTTCAATCACACGGTCCCCGTGGCCTAGTGGTTAAGGCGTCAGCGTTCCAAGCTGAAGACCCGGGTTCGAGTCCTGGCGGAGACCAATTTTTCGACCAGTGCCTTTTTTCATTTGGAGGATTAAAGGGAGGAACAATGCTTATTTAGCTACGCCTATTATTCTTCCTTCTCAATCATTTATGATTATTTCTTGCATTATTTAAATATTGGAAGAAACCAAAGCTGTATGTATTAGTTCACTTCTCGCTTATATATATATGTTCTAACTAATACTTGAATCACTCCTTTGTGATCCAGCTGAAGTACAGGCGGCTTGCATTGTTTGTAACTCCCTCCCCATGAATTAATTGAGTACAAAGGGCCGAGAGATTGGCTTGCCAATGACCTGAATTTGGATCTGTCTTCAATCACACGGTCCCCGTGGCCTAGTGGTTAAGGCGTCAGCGTTCCAAGCTGGAGACCCGGGTTCGAGTCCTGGCGGAGACCAATTTTTCGACCAGTGCCTTTTTTCATTTGGAGGATTAAAGGGAGGAACAATGCTTATTAAGCTACGCCTATTATTCTTCCTTCTCAATCATTTATGATTATTCTTTGCATTATTTAAATATTGGAAGAAACCAAAGCTGTATGTATTAGTTCACCTTTCGCTTATATATATATGTTCTAACTAATACTTGAATCACTCCTTTGTGATCCAGCTGAAGTACAGGCGGCTTGCATTGTTTGTAACTCCCTCCCCATGAATTAATTGAGTACAAAGGGCCGAGAGATTGGCTTGCCAATGACCTGAATTTGGATCTGTCTCAATCACACGGTCCCCGTGGCCTAGTGGTTAAGGCGTCAGCGTTCCAAGCTGGAGACCCGGGTTCGAGTCCTGGCGGAGACCAATTTTTCGACCAGTGCCTTTTTTCATTTGGAGGATTAAAGGGAGGAACAATGCTTATTAAGCTACGCCTATTATTCTTCCTTCTCAATCATTTATGATTATTCTTTGCATTATATATATATATATATATATATATATATATAAACGAAAGGTGAACTAATACATACAGCTTTGGTTTCTTCCAATATTTAAATAATGCAAAGAATAATCATAAATGATTGAGAAGGAAGAATAATAGGCGTAGCTTAATAAGCATTGTTCCTCCCTTTAATCCTCCAAATGAAAAAAGGCACTGGTCGAAAAATTGGTCTCCGCCAGGACTCGAACCCGGGTCTTCAGCTTGGAACGCTGACGCCTTAACCACTAGGCCACGGGGACCGTGTGATTGAAGACAGATCCAAATTCAGGTCATTGGCAAGCCAATCTCTCGGCCCTTTGTACTCAATTAATTCATGGGGAGGGAGTTACGAACAAAGCAAGCCGCCTGTACTTCAGCTGGATCACAAAGGAGTGATTCAAGTATTAGTTAGAACATGTATATAAACGAAAGGTGAACTAATACATACAGCTTTGGTTTCTTCCAATATATATATATATATATAAGCGAGAAGTGAACTAATACATACAGCTTTGGTTTCTTCCAATATTTAAATAATGCAAGAAATAATCATAAATGATTGAGAAGGAAGAATAATAGGCGTAGCTTAATAAGCATTGTTCCTTCCTTTAATCCTCCAAATGAAAAAAGGCACTGGACGAAAAATTGGTCTCCGCCAGGACTCGAACCCGGGTCTTCAGCTTGGAACGCTGACGCCTTAACCACTAGGCCACGGGGACCGTGTGATTGAAGACAGATCCAAATTCAGGTACAGGCGGCTTGCATTGTTCGTAACTCCTTCCCCATGAATTAATTGAGTACAAAGGGCCGAGAGATTGGCTTGCCAATGACCTGAATTTGGATCTGTCTTCAATCACACGGTCCCCGTGGCCTAGTGGTTAAGGCGTCAGCGTTCCAAGCTGAAGACCCGGGTTCGAGTCCTGGCGGAGACCAATTTTTCGACCAGTGCCTTTTTTCATTTGGAGGATTAAAGGGAGGAACAATGCTTATTAAGCTACGCCTATTATTCTTCCTTCTCAATCATTTATGATTATTTCTTGCATTATTTAAATATTGGAAGAAACCAAAGCTGTATGTATTAGTTCACTTCTCGCTTATATATATATGTTCTAACTAATACTTGAATCACTCCTTTGTGATCCAGCTGAAGTACAGGCGGCTTGCATTGTTCGTTACTCCTTCCCCATGAATTAATTGAGTACAAAGGGCCGAGAGATTGGCTTGGCAATGACCTGAATTTGGATCTGTCTTCAATCACACGGTCCCCGTGGCCTAGTGGTTAAGGCGTCAGCGTTCCAAGCTGGAGACCCGGGTTCGAGTCCTGGCGGAGACCAATTTTTCGACCAGTGCCTTTTTTCATTTGGAGGATTAAAGGGAGGAACAATGCTTATTAAGCTACGCCTATTATTCTTCCTTCTCAATCATTTATGATTATTCTTTGCATTATTTAAATATTGGAAGAAACCAAAGCTGTATGTATTAGTTCACCTTTCGCTTATATATATATGTTCTAACTAATACTTGAATCACTCCTTTGCGATCCAGCTGAAGTACAGGCGGCTTGCATTGTTTGTAACTCCCTCCCCATGAATTAATTGAGTACAAAGGGCCGAGAGATTGGCTTGCCAATGACCTGAATTTGGATCTGTCTTCAATCACACGGTCCCCGTGGCCTAGTGGTTAAGGCGTCAGCGTTCCAAGCTGGAGACCCGGGTTCGAGTCCTGGCGGAGACCAATTTTTCGACCAGTGCCTTTTTTCATTTGGAGGATTAAAGGGAGGAACAATGCTTATTAAGCTACGCCTATTATTCTTCCTTCTCAATCATTTATGATTATTCTTTGCATTATATATATATATATATATATATATATAAACGAAAGGTGAACTAATACATACAGCTTTGGTTTCTTCCAATATTTAAATAATGCAAAGAATAATCATAAATGATTGAGAAGGAAGAATAATAGGCGTAGCTTAATAAGCATTGTTCCTCCCTTTAATCCTCCAAATGAAAAAAGGCACTGGTCGAAAAATTGGTCTCCGCCAGGACTCGAACCCGGGTCTCCAGCTTGGAACGCTGACGCCTTAACCACTAGGCCACGGGGACCGTGTGATTGAAGACAGATCCAAATTCAGGTCATTGGCAAGCCAATATCTCGGCCCTTTGTACTCAATTAATTCATGGGGAGGGAGTTACAAACAATGCAAGCCGCCCGTACTTCAGCTGGATCACAAAGGAGTGATTCAAGTATTAGTTAGAACATATATATATAAGCGAAAGGTGAACTAATACATACAGCTTTGGTTTCTTCCAATATTTAAATAATGCAAAGAATAATCATAAATGATTGAGAAGGAAGAATAATAGGCGTAGCTTAATAAGCATTGTTCCTCCCTTTAATCCTCCAAATGAAAAAAGGCACTGGTCGAAAAATTGGTCTCCGCCAGGACTCGAACCCGGGTCTCCAGCTTGGAACGCTGACGCCTTAACCACTAGGCCACGGGGACCGTGTGATTGAAGACAGATCCAAATTCAGGTCATTGGCAAGCCAATCTCTCGGCCCTTTGTACTCAATTAATTCATGGGGAGGGAGTTACAAACAATGCAAGCCGCCTGTACTTCAGCTGGATCACAAAGGAGTGATTCAAGTATTAGTTAGAACATATATATATAAGCGAAAGGTGAACTAATACATACAGCTTTGGTTTCTTCCAATATTTAAATAATGCAAAGAATAATCATAAATGATTGAGAAGGAAGAATAATAGGCGTAGCTTAATAAGCATTGTTCCTCCCTTTAATCCTCCAAATGAAAAAAGGCACTGGTCGAAAAATTGGTCTCCGCCAGGACTCGAACCCGGGTCTCCAGCTTGGAACGCTGACGCCTTAACCACTAGGCCACGGGGACCGTGTGATTGAAGACAGATCCAAATTCAGGTCATTGGCAAGCCAAACTCTCGGCCCTTTGTACTCAATTAATTCATGGGGAGGGAGTTACAAACAATGCAAGCCGCCTGTACTTCAGCTGGATCACAAAGGAGTGATTCAAGTATTAGTTAGAACATATATATATAAGCGAAAGGTGAACTAATACATACAGCTTTGGTTTCTTCCAATATTTAAATAATGCAAAGAATAATCATAAATGATTGAGAAGGAAGAATAATAGGCGTAGCGTAATAAGCATTGTTCCTCCCTTTAATCCTCCAAATGAAAAAAGGCACTGGTCGAAAAATTGGTCTCCGCCAGGACTCGAACCCGGGTCTCCAGCTTGGAACGCTGACGCCTTAACCACTAGGCCACGGGGACCGTGTGATTGAAGGCAGATCCAAATTCAGGTCATTGGCAAGCCAATCTCTCGGACCTTTGTACTCAATTAATTCATGGGGAGGGAGTTACAAACAATGCAAGCCGCCTGTACTTCAGCTGGATCACAAAGGAGTGATTCAAGTATTAGTTAGAACATATATATATATACGAAAGGCGAACTAATACATACAGCTTTGGTTTCTTCCAATATTTAAATAATGCAAAGAATAATCATAAATGATTGAGAAGGAAGAATAATAGGCGTAGCTTAATAAGGATTGTTCCTCCCTTTAATCCTCCAAATAAAAAAAGGCACTGGTCGAAAAATTGGTCTCCGCCAGGACTCGAACCCGGGTCTCCAGCTTGGAACGCTGACGCCTTAACCACTAGGCCACGGGGACCATGTGATTGAAGACAGATCCAAATTCAGGTCATTGGCAAGCCAATCTCTTATTTAAATATTGGAAGAAACCAAAGCTGTATGTATTAGTTCGCCTTTCGTTTATATATATGTTCTAACTAATACTTGAATCACTCCTTTGTGATCCAGCTGAAGTACAGGCGGCTTGCATTGTTCGTAACTCCTTCCCCATGAATTAATTGAGTACAAAGGGCCGAGAGATTGGCTTGCCAATGACCTGAATTTGGATCTGTCTTCAATCACATGGTCCCCGTGGCCTAGTGGTTAAGGCGTCAGCGTTCCAAGCTGGAGACCCGGGTTCGAGTCCTGGCGGAGACCAATTTTTCGACGAGTGCCTTTTTTCATTTGGAGGATTAAAGGGAGGAACAATGCTTATTAAGCTACGCCTATTATTCTTCCTTCTCAATCATTTATGATTATTCTTTGCATTATATATATATGTATATATATATATATATATATATAAGCGAAAGGTGAACTAATACATACAGCTTTGGTTTCTTCCAATATTTAAATAATGCAAAGAATAATCATAAATGATTGAGAAGGAAGAATAATAGGCGTAGCTTAATAAGCATTGTTCCTCCCTTTAATCCTCCAAATGAAAAAAGGCACTGGTCGAAAAATTGGTCTCCGCCAGGACTCGAACCCGGGTCTTCAGCTTGGAACGCTGACGCCTTAACCACTAGGCCACGGGGACCGTGTGATTGAAGACAGATCCAAATTCAGGTCATTGGCAAGCCAATCTCTCGGCCCTTTGTACTCAATTAATTCATGGGGAGGGAGTTACGAACAAAGCAAGCCGCCTGTACTTCAGCTGGATCACAAAGGAGTGATTCAAGTATTAGTTAGAACATATATATATAAGCGAAAGGTGAACTAATACATACAGCTTTGGTTTCTTCCAATATTTAAATAATGCAAAGAATAATCATAAATGATTGAGAAGGAAGAATAATAGGCGTAGCTTAATAAGCATTGTTCCTCGCTTTAATCCTCCAAATGAAAAAAGGCACTGGTCGAAAAATTGGTCTCCGCCAGGACTCGAACCCGGGTCTCCAGCTTGGAACGCTGACGCCTTAACCACTAGGCCACGGGGACCGTGTGATTGAAGACAGATCCAAATTCAGGTCATTGGCAAGCCAATCTCTCGGCCCTTTGTACTCAATTAATTCATGGGGAGGGAGTTACAAACAATGCAAGCCGCCTGTACTTCAGCTGGATCACAAAGGAGTGATTCAAGTATTAGTTAGAACATATATATATAAGCGAAAGGTGAACTAATACATACAGCTTTGGTTTCTTCCAATATTTAAATAATGCAAAGAATAATCATAAATGATTGAGAAGGAAGAATAATAGGCGTAGCTTAATAAGCATTGTTCCTCCCTTTAATCCTCCAAATGAAAAAAGGCACTGGTCGAAAAATTGGTCTCCGCCAGGACTCGAACCCGGGTCTCCAGCTTGGAACGCTGACGCCTTAACCACTAGGCCACGGGGACCGTGTGATTGAAGACAGATCCAAATTCAGGTCATTGGCAAGCCAATCTCTCGGCCCTTTGTACTCAATTAATTCATGGGGAGGGAGTTACAAACAATGCAAGCCGCCTGTACTTCAGCTGGATCACAAAGGAGTGATTCAAGTATTAGTTAGAACATATATATATAAGCGAAAGGTGAACTAATACATACAGCTTTGGTTTCTTCCAATATTTAAATAATGCAAAGAATAATCATAAATGATTGAGAAGGAAGAATAATAGGCGTAGCTTAATAAGCATTGTTCCTCCCTTTAATCCTCCAAATGAAAAAAGGCACTTGTCGAAAAATTGGTCTCCGCCAGGACTCGAACCCGGGTCTCCAGCTTGGAACGCTGACGCCTTAACCACTAGGCCACGGGGACCGTGTGATTGAAGACAGATCCAAATTCAGGTCATTGGCAAGCCAATCTCTCGGCCCTTTGTACTCAATTAATTCATGGGGAGGGAGTTACAAACAATGCAAGCCGCCTGTACTTCAGCTGGATCACAAAGGAGTGATTCAAGTATTAGTTAGAACATATATATTTAAGCGAAAGGTGAACTAATACATACAGCTTTGATTTCTTCCAATATTTAAATAATGCAAAGAATAATCATAAATGATTGAGAAGGAAGAATAATAGGCGTGGCTTAATAAGCATTGTTCCTCCCTTTAATCCTCCAAATGAAAAAAGGCACTGGTCGAAAAATTGGTCTCCGCCAGGACTCGAACCCGGGTCTCCAGCTTGGAACGCTGACGCCTTAACCACTAGGCCACGGGGACCGTGTGATTGAAGGCAGATCCAAATTCAGGTCATTGGCAAGCCAATCTCTCGGCCCTTTGTACTCAATTAATTCATGGGGAAGGAGTTACAAACAATGCAAGCCGCCTGTACTTCAGCTGGATCACAAAGGAGTGATTCAAGTATTAGTTAGAACATATATATATAAGCGAGAAGTGAACTAATACATACAGCTTTGGTTTCTTCCAATATTTAAATAATGCAAGAAATAATCATAAATGATTGAGAAGGAAGAATAATAGGCGTAGCTAAATAAGCATTGTTCCTCCCTTTAATCCTCCAAATGAAAAAAGGCACTGGTCGAAAAATTGGTCTCCGCCAGGACTCGAACCCGGGTCTCCAGCTTGGAACGCTGACGCCTTAACCACTAGGCCACGGGGACCGTGTGATTGAAGACAGATCCAAATTCAGGTCATTGGCAAGCCAATCTCTCGGCCCTTTGTACTCAATTAATTCATGGGGAGGGAGTTACAAACAATGCAAGCCGCCTGTACTTCAGCTGGATCACAAAGGAGTGATTCAAGTATTAGTTAGAACATATATATATATACGAAAGGCGAACTAATACATACAGCTTTGGTTTCTTCCAATATTTAAATAATGCAAAGAATAATCATAAATGATTGAGAAGGAAGAATAATAGGCGTAGCTTAATAAGCATTGTTCCTCCCTTTAATCCTCCAAATGAAAAAAGGCACTGGTCGAAAAATTGGTCTCCGCCAGGACTCGAACCCGGGTCTCCAGCTTGGAACGCTGACGCCTTAACCACTAGGCCACGGGGACCGTGTGATTGAAGACAGATCCAAATTCAGGTCATTGGCAAGCCAATCTCTCGGCCCTTTGTACTCAATTAATTCATGGGGAGGGAGTTACAAACAATGCAAGCCGCCTGTACTTCAGCTGGATCACAAAGGAGTGATTCAAGTATTAGTTAGAACATTTATATATAAGCGAAAGGTGAACTAATACATACAGCTTTGGTTTCTTCCAATATTTAAATAATGCAAAGAATAATCATAAATGATTGAGAAGGAAGAATAATAGGCGTAGCTTAATAAGCATTGTTCCTCCCTTTAATCCTCCAAATGAAAAAAGGCACTGGTCGAAAAATTGGTCTCCGCCAGGACTCGAACCCGGGTCTCCAGCTTGGAACGCTGACGCCTTAACCACTAGGCCACGGGGACCGTGTGATTGAAGACAGATCCAAATTCAGGTCATTGGCAAGCCAATCTCTCGGCCCTTTGTACTCAATTAATTCATGGGGAGGGAGTTACAAACAATGCAAGCCGCCTGTACTTCAGCTGGATCACAAAGGAGTGATTCAAGTATTAGTTAGAACATATATATATAAACGAAAGGCGAACTAATACATACAGCTTTGGTTTCTTCCAATATTTAAATAATGCAAAGAATAATCATAAATGATTGAGAAGGAAGAATAATAGGCGTAGCTTAATAAGCATTGTTCCTCCCTTTAATCCTCCAAATGAAAAAAGGCACTGGTCGAAAAATTGGTCTCCGCCAGGACTTGAACCCGGGTCTCCAGCTTGGAACGCTGACGCCTTAACCACTAGGCCACGGGGACCATGTGATTGAAGACAGATCCAAATTCAGGTCATTGGCAAGCCAATCTCTTATTTAAATATTGGAAGAAACCAAAGCTGTATGTATTAGTTCGCCTTTCGTTTATATATGTTCTAACTAATACTTGAATCACTCCTTTGTGATCCAGCTGAAGTACAGGCGGCTTGCATTGTTCGTAACTCCTTCCCCATGAATTAATTGAGTACAAAGGGCCGAGAGATTGGCTTGCCAATGACCTGAATTTGGATCTGTCTTCAATCACATGGTCCCCGTGGCCTAGTGGTTAAGGCGTCAGCGTTCCAAGCTGGAGACCCGGGTTCGAGTCCTGGCGGAGACCAATTTTTCGACCAGTGCCTTTTTTCATTTGGAGGATTAAAGGGAGGAACAATGCTTATTAAGCTACGCCTATTATTCTTCCTTCTCAATCATTTATGATTATTCTTTGCATTATATATATATATATATATATATATATAAGCGAAAGGTGAACTAATACATACAGCTTTGGTTTCTTCCAATATTTAAATAATGCAAAGAATAATCATAAATGATTGAGAAGGAAGAATAATAGGCGTAGCTTAATAAGCATTGTTCCTCCCTTTAATCCTCCAAATGAAAAAAGGCACTGGTCGAAAAATTGGTCTCCGCCAGGACTCGAACCCGGGTCTTCAGCTTGGAACGCTGACGCCTTAACCACTAGGCCACGGGGACCGTGTGATTGAAGACAGATCCAAATTCAGGTCATTGGCAAGCCAATCTCTCGGCCCTTTGTACTCAATTAATTCATGGGGAGGGAGTTACGAACAAAGCAAGCCGCCTGTACTTCAGCTGGATCACAAAGGAGTGATTCAAGTATTAGTTAGAACATATATATATAAGCGAAAGGTGAACTAATACATACAGCTTTGGTTTCTTCCAATATTTAAATAATGCAAAGAATAATCATAAATGATTGAGAAGGAAGAATAATAGGCGTAGCTTAATAAGCATTGTTCCTCCCTTTAATCTTCCAAATGAAAAAAGGCACTGGTCGAAAAATTGGTCTCCGCCAGGACTCGAACCCGAGTCTTCAGCTTGGAACGCTGACGCCTTAACCACTAGGCCACGGGGACCGTGTGATTGAAGACAGATCCAAATTCAGGTCATTGGCAAGCCAATCTCTCGGCTTATTAAGCTACGCCTATGCTTATTAAGCTACGCCTATTATTCTTCCTTCTCAATCATTTATGATTATTCTTTGCATTATATATATATATATATATATATATATAAGCGAGAAGTGAACTAATACATACAGCTTCGGTTTCTTCCAATATATAAATAATTGCAAGGAGTAATCATAAATGATTGAGAAGGAAGAATAATAGTAGCCGTAGCTTAATAAGCAATGTTCCTCCTTTTAATCCACCAAATGAAATCCACCATTGTTCGTAACTCCTTCCCCACGAATACTCGAGTACAAAGGGCCGAGAGATTGGCTTGCCAATGACCTGAACTGGATCTGTCTTTAATCACACGGTCCCCGTGGCCTAGTGGTTAAGGCATCGGCGTTCCAAGCCGGACACCCAGGTTCGAGTCCTGGCGGAGACCAATTTTTCGACCAGTGCCTTTTTTCATTTGGTGGATTAAAAGGAGGAACATTGCTTATTAAGCTACGCCTACTATTATTCTTCCTTCTCAATCATTTATGATTACTCCTTGCAATAATTTATATATTGGAAGAAACCGAAGCTGTATGTATTAGTTCACTTCTCGCTTATATATATATATGTTCTAACTAATACTTGAATCACTCTATTGTGATCCAGCTGAAGTAAAGGCGGCTTGCATTGTTCGTAACTCCTTCCCCATGAATACTCGAGTACAAAGGGCCGAGAGATTGGCTTGCCAATGACCTGAACTGGATCTGTCTTTAATCACACGGTCCCCTTGGCCTAGTGGTTAAGGGATCGGCGTTCCAAGCCGGACACCCAGGTTCGAGTCCTGGCGGAGACCAATTTTTCGACCAGTGCCTTTTTTCATTTGGTGGATTAAAAGGAGGAACATTGCTTATTAAGCTACGCCTACTATTATTCTTCCTTCTCAATCATTTATGATTACTCCTTGCAATTATTTATATATTGGAAGAAACCGAAGCTGTATGTATTAGTTCACTTCTCGCTTATATATATATATGTTCTAACTAATACTTGAATCACTCTATTGTGATCCAGCTGAAGTAAAGGCGGCTTGCATTGTTCGTAACTCCTTCCCCATGAATACTCGAGTACAAAGGGCCGAGAGATTGGCTTGCCAATGACCTGAACTGGATCTGTCTTTAATCACACGGTCCCCGTGGCCTAGTGGTTAAGGCATCGGCGTTCTAAGCCGGACACCCAGGTTCGAGTCCTGGCGGAGACCAATTTTTCGACCAGTGCCTTTTTTCATTTGGTGGATTAAAAGGAGGAACATTGCTTATTAAGCTACGCCTACTATTATTCTTCCTTCTCAATCATTTATGATTACTCCTTGCAATTATTTATATATTGGAAGAAACCGAAGCTGTATGTATTAGTTCACTTCTCGCTTATAGATATATATATGTTCTAACTAATACTTGAATCACTCTATTGTGATCCAGCTGAAGTAAAGGCGGCTTGCATTGTTCGTAACTCCTTCCCCATGAATACTCGAGTACAAAGGGCCGAGAGATTGGCTTGCCAATGACCTGAACTGGATCTGTCTTTAATCACACGGTCCCCGTGGCCTAGTGGTTAAGGCATCGGCGTTCCAAGCCGGACACCCAGGTTCGAGTCCTGGCGGAGACCAATTTTTCGACCAGTGCCTTTTTTCATTTGGTGGATTAAAAGGAGGAACATTGCTTATTAAGCTACGCCTACTATTATTCTTCCTTCTCAATCATTTATGATTACTCCTTGCAATTATATATATATATATATATATATATATAAATCAATAAATATATAAATACAGTTAAGAAGATGTGCACTATCCGATGAGCGTGATGATTACTAGACCGAACAATCAGTCCTTCTCTTCGTTTGTTGTTTCACTCACCACTTCTGAGAAAAAGTATGACGTCATAATATTAAAGGACGCCCCGTAGCGAGGTGGATTTTACTGACTAGATGATTATGTGCTAGTGTGTCTTGAATATTATATACGTAGCTTTGGGTAAAGTGTAAGAATTGTTCATTTCTTGTTCATCTTGTTGGCTTATGCATTACGTTGATATTATGGGTGATTTTAATCAATTTCCTAGTCTCAAGTAATCATACATTATTTATTCGAATGTTAAATGGTTTTGTGTAATTTTTAAATTAATACCCAAATACGCATGTTCTGCGATAGTGGATACATACTCATCATGAATCTTGGATCTTAAAATCACATTTTCTTATAGGTCCTGACAGTTTGATCGCATCTAATGATACGATCTTAAAGGAGAGTTTCGTCATGGACATCGTCTTTGAATGTCAAAACGAGGGTGTCATTGCCCCCATCGTCGCTTACTGGATGAAGAAAACGTCCATTAGTTTGGAAGTCTATAAGTGGTCGAAACACACGAGGTCAGGCTATTTCTTTGCCTGGGCAGCATGTTTTTCTCAGAAGGTATGTTTTCTTGAGCGTCTTTTTGTAAGCAAATTAAGCGAGAGCTTTCATTGATCACCTCACAATACATCAATCTGTTCTGATAATCAAATATGTCTCTATCTACGAAGAAACAATAGTTACACAAGTCTTACGTTGTTTTTCTTGTAATTGTTTTCTTGTAAGATATTGTGATACGTAAACATGGTGACTAAGAATGGATCGTTACTTAATCATGATATATTATTAAAGCATCGTTGGATTACCAGAATCAGGTTCATTAAACTGCTGAGCATCGTTGCATTTCTGGAGACATATCCAAACGGGATACTGTATGGCAAGCCGTTTTAACATTTATTCATATTTCCTGATATCAATAATTTAATTCTTGATATCAAGAATTCTTGATATCAAGAATTCATTTCTTGATACCAAGAATTCATTTCTTGACATAAACAAAATTTAATTCTTGATATCAAGAAATGCATTCTTGATATCAAGTATTGATCTCATAAATTATTTCCAGCATTAAACAGCAACAGTTTCGTTTTTTTTTTGTCGAACTATTGCAAGAATTATTTGGATATCGAGCGGAAAAGTATTGCACTAATTCGCAATTGATTTCGAGCGCAAAAGTAATGCAAACATTCATTCTGATTTCAAGCTCAAAAGTAGTGCAAACATTCACAGTTGATTTCGAGCTCAAAACTAGTGCACAAATTAATTCTGATTCGATTTCGAACGCGAAATGCGGGGCACGAATTCATCCTGCCTGAGCGGTGCGGTGTCGAAAGTCAATGTATCGCGAGAATTCAACTAATGCAATAATTCATGTTGCCAGCTTGCATGTGCATTGAATGTCTCGGTGATTTTCCTTGTAGAAAATAATTATTTGATACTGTTTAAACATATGTTTATTTAGACCATTGATTAATGTCAAATTGAAAATGTAGGACGACATTTTTTCTATGTTAATTACTTGTTATAAAACATAAGAAAACGCGTCTTTCAAAAAAATAAAACGGCAACATATCACGAAATCATTTCGTGGTATGTTGCCAATAGACATTGTGCAAACCTGTTGTAAAGATTGTCCCGTGTGCAATAAGTATCTCCACGTTTTTTTCTGCATAATTAATTTGAAACTGTACTTAGTATTTAAGTTGAAATAATAACGTTAGATGTAATAATTTTCCAGCAAAAAGACTTCTAAAAAGACGTGGCATGAATTCGTGATATGCTGCCAATTTATGTTTTTACAATGCGTATTTTGTAAGTCTTCTTAGAAATGTTTTTGCGTGGAAAATTATCACATCTGACGGTATTATTTCAACTAATATGACTACAATATAAAATTAATTATTCAGAAAACGTGGACATATCTTTACTACAGGTTTTGCGCGACGTAGAACGGCAGCATATCATGAAATCATTTCGTGATATGTTGCCAATAGCCGTTGCACAAACCTGTAGTAAAGATTTTCCGGTGTGCAATAGTATGTCCACGTTTTTTCTGAATAGTTAAATTTAAAATTATCACATCTGACATTATTATTTCAACTAACATGACTAAGTACAATATAAAATGTATTATTTAAAAAAAAACGTGGACATATTATTGCACACGGGACAATCCTTTAAATACTAGTTTGCGTAATGTAGAACGGCAACATATCACGAAATGATTTCTTGATATGTTGCAATTTTTGTGTTTGCAAAAAGTATTTTGTTAGACTTTTGCATACATTATTAATTGGAAGATATTTGATGAATTTTATTATGTTCTACCCATTGTCGGATTTTAAAATGCAAATGCATTTCAAATATTAACAAAGAAATAATTTATACGAGAATAATCTATAAATAAAACTCAAACACCGCTTATACTGGCAACATATCACGAAATGAATTTTTTGCGATACTTCGGCGCTCGAGACCACCGAGAATGAATTTCTTCGCTACTTTTGAGCTCGAAATCAGAATGAATTTCTGCACTACTTTTGCGCTCGAAATCAACTGTGAATTTATGCACTACTTTTGCGCTCGAAATCAACTGTGAATTTATGCACTACTTTTGCGCTCGAAATCAACTGTGAATTTCTGCACATCTTTTGAGCTCGAAATCAACTGTGAATTTTTGCACTACTTTTGAGCACGAAATCATAATGAATTTCTGCATTACTTTTGCGCTCGAAATGAACTGTGAAATTCTGCACTACTTTAGAGCTCGATATCAAAATGATTTCTTGCAATACTTTCGCGCTCGAAATCATTCACTATAACAATTCTTGATATCAAGGATTGAATTCTTGATATCAAAATATCGAATTCTTGATAACAAGAATTCGAATTCTCTGTAGATGCATTAGCGTGCGCCAGTTAATGCAGCGGAGGTGATGCAATTAATACTTGTTAGCATTATTGGGTGAACATCGAGCAATCGAGAGAAGAACTTCGAACATCGATTAAGCAACGCTTTATACATCAATAACCAGCAACATGGGATCTGTCTAAGGGAGAATGATTACAGCTGTAAGCAGCAAAATTGAGCCACCAAACTCAACCTTAGCGCCGGATAGTGCAAGCAGAAGTACGAGGAAGCAACAACGGTCGGCATCGCCGTATGGAAATGGAAAACGGGCAAGACCAGCCAACGTTACACCACGGATGTTTGCGGAAGAAAGTACAACGGGGAGCAACCCGGACGAATTTTCATCAGCTGATAGAAAGAAATAACGATGTGCTATATAGCAGAATTCAACCAGAACCATAACCAGACTGGAGAATTTTACTTCTCATTTGAAGAGAGCATAGGATGAGATATTTTGATCACTGTTCAACTTCATGACATTGCTCACCATCCACTGTGAAATTTCAACGATAGCCGCATTCATGACAATTGCAGCATTCTGTTCACCGTCTCTGCTCACTGGATCAAAGCACAGATACATTTGTGCATCTTTAGCGTAGAACTGTGCTTCCAACCCATGGCGACGAGAAACGGCTTATAAGAGGGGCAGTGTATAGAGAGTGTGGAACAGCATATTATTGGGACACTTGTTCAGATAAGATACCATCAACGCTGACAGCTTGCCTTCTTGAAACGAGATAGGAACGAAAACATACTGCAGACAGATGAAGTAAGATGAACATGACAGCATCTTGTCATTACTTGATCGTAAGATGTCTCTCGCATATCTTTAGGAGAGCCGTCGCAACACTATGATGTCTATTGTATGCTGACAGCAGGAATACATGGTGACCCTTTTCTTGAAGATGAGATGTGAGTCGCTGAGCAACAATCTCCTCAGTGACTTTGGCGAGAAACGGCAGATTAGATGTAGGTCAATAACTACTTAAGTTATTCACATCGAGTGGTGGCTTCTTATGCACATGTGCAAGTTTTGTTTTATCAGGAACTATTCAATGACGCAAGGAAGCATTTACAACTTTCGTAGTTGGCAAAACCAAGACATCAGTGTTCTGTTTGGTGAGAGATGTAGGTCAAGTTGGCAGGTTTTAGTAGGTGTCTTCCCAACGATGTTCTGGACTTCAACATGACATACTGCGGTAGCAATTACAATTCAAATTTAAATTCGAACTTTGTCTCGGTTTGGTGACTAGAGTTGTAGTTGCATACAAACAAATATGTTGTTAAATTTTAGACAAATTCATGTTAAAAAACATGATTTCCTGTAACAAATTAACTTTAATTAGCATTTTCTTGCTTCTAAATCATGAATAATAAATATTACCCAAAACACCTTAAAGGGGCCCTGCAACCCAAATACATGTTGACCTCTGTTCATCTGTATTAGTGTACACATTCAATATTTGTAAACGGTTTGACCCAAATATGTTTTGTATTTTTTTTTTTACATTTTATCATTTATTTGTCTTCATGTTGCTAAGCCCCACCTCCTAACAAACCCTCCAGAGCAAATTATATTGTTGACCTGCAGTGACATCATTTGTCAATCACTGGTCAGCTACCATGAGATTAACAAAAGATGAAAGTACAAAAAGAACATCCACACAAAAGCATGCCCTGCATACCTCCATGCAATAGCTTAGACAGTGCTTTTCTTCAGACATAGCAACAGCTATTGTAATTGAAGTTGTGTGAGTTGGTATTCTATTCAACCGTGTGATGCTATTGTGATTAGCCTAATCTGTGGATGTTCTTTTTGTACTTTCATCTTCTGTTAATCTCATGATAGCTGACCAGTGATTGACAAATTATGTCACTGCAGGTCAACAATATAATTTGCTCTGGAGGGTTTTTTAGGAGGTGGGGCTTAGCAACATGAAGACAAATGAATGATAAAATGTTTAAAAATATACAAAACATATTTGGCTCAAACCGTTTACAAATATTGAATGTGTACACTAATACAGATGAACAGAGGTCAACATGCATTTGGGTTGCAGGGCCCCTTTAACTGCATTTTACATGATGGGAAATATCTTATCCCACAGGGATCCCACAAAGTTAGTTAATTTGGTACCTAAAGGATATCATAGCATACCATAAATGACACTTTTTTTTGGGCTTTGACCAGTCCCTTGTGTTCAATTTAATGTAAGTGGTAATTTTTCGCTGTGGTCGGGCGATACACGGCCGAGATCTGAAGGGGGTGTGAACATGCCCCCCTTTGACAAAAAAAAATGACTGTTTTGGGGGGTTTGAACCCCCCCCCCCCCCCGCCCCCTTTTCAAATTGTAACTGGTCTCAAGACCCAATTTTAGTGGTCTCGACCGTCATTTTCGATGGTATCGGCCACGAAAAGTGCGGAAACCGTGGTTACGGCCTTGAAAAGTGAGAAAAACCGAGTTCTCGAATTGAAAATATTCTACGACTACCCCCCCCCCCCCCCCCCCCCCCCCCCCCGCTTACCGGATTCTCAACCACTGAGTCTTGGTATCGAAAATTGTGGACCGGACCTGGTCTCGGTTTCGAAAATGTCGAATATTCGCGGTCTCGGTTCGGTCATGAAAATTGTGGACCGGACCTGGTCTCGGTCTCGAAAATGTTGAAGGTACTTGGTCTCGGCTGCGAAAATGTTCTACGACTACCCCCCCCCCCCCCCCCCCCCCCCTTAGCCCTTAGACCTTAGCCCCCCTGAGAAGAAGGAGACTTCGCAGAGAGGGGCTAGACAGAGGGGCATCATAGTGAAGCTGAAATCATACAGAAAGCGCGAGGAGATTATCAAGAACAGACGGAAGTTGAAAGGAACAAAGATAGTGATAGTGGAAGATCTGACCGCAAAAAACCAAGCTCTGCTGAATGAAGCGAGACGACACAGCAAAGTAGAGACAGCATGGAGCAAAGATGGGCGAATCATTGCTCTGTTGAAAGGGAACAATAACTCGACAAAACTCATCAGATCAACCGATGATCTTAAATCCCTTTGAAACTGCTAGTTGTATTTTTACTTTCTCCTGTGAAGAACTCCATTTTTACAGTGTATTTTTGTAGTAACGAACCGTACATCAGTTAGCTGATGTTTGATTGTGTTTCTTTGCTTATTTGATTTTGCCCTTTGTGTTTGTTTGTATGTGAGTGTTTGGTGAAAATGCCTGTTAGTGAAAATTATGTTAATTTGATGTCATCGTTAGAAAATTTGTCTGCTGTATCTGATATTTTATCTCCACCAAATAATAATCTTGGTTCATGTAAATCGCATACCCCGGAAGAATTTCATGATTTTAAAGAAGAGTTGCGCTCCTCTGGAAATACACAACATTCCAGCTTTTCTACCATTCATTTTAATTGTAGGAGTTTAAGAGCAAATTTTGATAATTTAATGTCTGTTCTTTTGAGTCTTGATATGCAATTTTGTACTATTGGTATAACAGAAATTTGGTTAAATTATGCAAATCCTTTATATAATATTGATAATTACACTTTCTTTGCACATGGAAGAGAAAATCAAAGAGGTGGTGGAGTTGGTATGTATGTTCGAAATGATTCAAATTGTACTGTTAGAAGCGATTTGAACATAAATACAGCATTTATTGAATCTCTATTTGTAGAAATTACTAATCTTAATACAAATTTGATTGTTGGTGTTGTTTATCGACCTCAAAATCAATCATTGCCATTATTTTTTGATAAAATTGGTGAAATTTTAAATTTTGTAAACAATGAAAATAAATATCTATATATTTTAGGTGATTTTAATCTTAATTTATTAGAAGTGTCTTCTTGCCAAAATGTGAATAATTTTTAGATATTTGTATGTTGAATTCATTATACCCTCTTATTAATACACCAACACGTGTAACAGATACCTCTGCATCTTTGTTAGATAATGTATTTACAAATGTTCTTAATGAAACATATTCAGGTGTTTTATATATTAACAGATGTCAGTGATCATTTTCCTGTGTATGCTATATTTGAATTGTATGTTCAAAGTGTACCTAAGGCTAAATCTTTTAGTAAACGTGAAATAAATCAGGAAGATATTGGATGTTTTGTACATAAAATTCAAAATGCTTCTTGGACTTTCAGAATAGTTCAGATGCAAACAAAGCATATGATTTTTTCTTGTATAGTTCCTCACAATATATGATGAATGTTTCCCTGTTAAAGTTATAAATGTGAATAGTAAGTACAATAATAATCCATGGTTTAATAATAATCTTCGTAAAATGAGTAAGAAAAAACATTTATTGTATAAGAAATATTTGAAAAATAAAACAGATTACAGATGGGACAAATATAAAAAATGTACAAACAACGTTAATGAGCAAATTAAACAAGAAAGAAATAAGTATTTTAGAATGAAATTTATTTTGGCTATGGGAAATATTAAATCCATGTGGAAACTTATTAATAATATATTAGGGTCAGGATCTAAATCTAAAGTGTTGCCGAATTCAATGACATGCAATAATGAAACTATCATAGGGAAAGATGCACTTACAAATACGTTTAATAAGTATTTTATTGAAGTAGGTCCTAAATTAGCATCTTCGTGCAATAATAATGGAAATTGTATGCAATATATTGAAATAAATGATAGTACTGTTTTTTTTAAACCTTGTACTTTAAAATAAATTATTAATATAACATGCAATTTTAAAAATGGCAAAAGTCCAGGTTTTGATGGTGTTGATATTGCCCTTATAAAAAAAGTTATTCATATTATTTGTGTTCCGTTATGTGCAATGATAAATTTATCCATAGACACAGGCATAGTTCCAGATAAAATCAAGATTGCTTAAGTTATTCCTGTGTATAAAAAAGGTGTTAAAGAAAATACATCAAATTATCGACCCATATCTGTATTGCCTGCTTTCTCTAAAATATTTGAAAAAATTATATATGTGAGATTATATGGATTTTTAGAAAATTGTAATATTATCACAAATAATCAATATGGATTTAGACCCGGGCACTCCACATCATCCGCTTTAATTGAATTTATGAAAAAAAGTTTTGACATCATTAGAAAATAAAGAAACCATGATTGGACTCTTTTTAGATCTGAGTAAAGCGTTCGATTCCTTGGATCATACAATATTACTCTCTAAATTACACTGTTATGGAATAAGAGGAGTCACATGGAAATGGTTTTATAATTATTTATATGATCGACAACAGTATGTGGAATTAGACAATATTAAATCTGAGTTTATGACTGTTAGATGTGGAGTGCCTCAGGGCTCAGTACTTGCCTGGTCCCTTATTAGTTATTGTTTATATTAATGATATGTGCAATATTTCAGATGTTTTAAATTGTATTCTTTTTGCAGATGATACCAGTGTTTTTATGTCACATAAGGACGTGCAATATTTACAATATCACTTCAGTGATGAAATTAATAAACTTATAGATTGGTTATCAAATAATAACTTGGTCTTGAATTTGAATAAGACAAACTTTATGGTTTTTACAAATATGCAGGTAGACAAAAATAATATTGTTGTTAAAATTAAAGACACTGAAATAAAAACGAGTAAATAGCTTAAAGTTTTTGGGAATAATAATAGACGATAAACTTACATGGAATGAGCACACTGGTGTTATCTGTAATACACTGTCAACAAATATTGGAATTATGAATAATTTAAGATTTTTACCTAAAGAAGTTTTATTAATGTTGTACAATACACTAGTATCACCTTATTTGAATTATTGCATCATGATATGGGCGAATTCTAGTAACCAAAATATGAATAGATTATTTAAATTACAGAAACGAGCTATTCGAATTATTTCCCACAGTTCGTATTTGGCTCACACTGCACCATTATTCTCTTGCCTCAACATTCTAAATATTTATAAATTATATGAATTCCAGTGTGCAATATTTATGTATATGTGCCATAAAAATGTACTTCCCGGGTCTCTTTTGATGTATTTTGATGTAAAGTCAACTGTGCATGATTATGATACTCGCAATGCTAATAATTATCGTCTACCTCTTATAAGGACTACAGCTTTTCAAAAATCTATTTTTTTTAATGGTCCAAAAATATGGAATGAAATACCAATTGATATTAAGTCTAGTTTATCTTTGAATGTTTTTAAGAAACAGTATAAACACATTTTACTAGGAAATTCAACTGTGCAATAATCATACTGTTTACAGGCATATGTATTCTGTGTGTGTGTGTTTGTGTGCGTTGTGAATTTGAGTATGATAGGGCAATGTTTTTTCTGAGGTGTTAGTTTTCTGAAGGATGCAGCTTTTATATAAGGCCCTGCCTTTCTGCTGCATCTCTTTGCATTTTCATTGTTTATTGTTTGTGAAGTATTCCTATTTAATGTTTGTATTTTATATGTATGTTTTTATGGAAATGCTGAATAAATTGAAATTGAACGTGCCCCTAATATACTCCCGTGATTTCTACGAAAGTGTTAGATGATTGTTATCAAATGTTCAGTATATTCTACGAAACGCCACAGTCTCGCAATTATTTTACAAAAAAGTACATTTGAATGGCGAGCACACTGAAGCCTGTAATACGATGTAAGCACAAGTCATGATTGATCCCGGGCCAGACACGGACGGACATCCACACAAAATTAATTAACTAATGTCTTTGACATTTTGTGTGCATGTAATGTGCACTGTGTGTGACGTCACGACTTGTTATCATACTCATTGTAATTAAATGTATAGCGTCAAATATAAATTGTTGAGTGAGGTTCGTAATTAGCCACTTGAATAATCGTGATTTAGCGATAGGTAATTCACGTCCTCTCAACCTATCATTGTGTACATCAGAATGGGTACCTTCTTCGAAAGTATGCAACACTTGAACGTAAACGTGCCATGATTACGTGACAGAACGTTGCAAGCCGTCTTAACATAATGAAACAATCATACTCTTTGAAATATTGGTCATTTAGCGCTATCCTCAAGCTTTTTTTAAA